>CM046455.1:11736952-11819452 GCA_025506515.1 Flaveria trinervia | reverse complement strand
CACAATTGGATCGCAGAATTCATAGGATGTGATTATCATCACTTTTGAGGAACTTTCAAACCTAAAATACCAAATCAAAATAAATAAAAAATCGAGGTGCCTAGAATAAGGCGATTTGGTGCAAAGTCAACATTTTTGCATTCAACATTTTTGACTTGGGCTAGCGATCAAAATAATTACCGTTGGAGGTGGTGTGGCACGGCAAGTGAGCCTGCCACGGCGAGGTGGATTCACAGTGTGGGGGACAGACGGAGGTGTTGTCGCGTAGTGTGAGCGCCCTCACCACCCTAACAACTCGGTTAAAATTTGGTGTAATGGGCCATAAACTATATTAAGAACAAAAAAAGTATGAAATTAAAAAAAATAGTGAGCTTCGGATTAATTGTTTAATAAGAAGACACTTAATGGTTTTCTAATATGGAGATCATGAGTTCGAGTGTCCTTTGATGTAATATGTTTTAACTAAATCAAGGGTTTTACCACAACAGACCTTCGTGAAAGGTTTTCTCTAAAATGCTAGACAACATAAACTAGATTAATTGTGGTTTGTGCTCACAGGGTAAGAGTGTTCTTTCACCAAAAAACTATCATGGTTTGGCTTATGGTATTCGTTGGTATTTTTGCAAAAATGAAATAAAAAAACAGATGAACTTGAAAAGCATAAGATATAGTGACATACGTATTATTGATTTATTGTAGTTTCCATCTATGAAAAATTAAAAACCTCCTATAAGTAGAGATGGAAGGATAGAGGAATCAAATAAACCATTCCTGGTTAGTCACAATGGGGGCTTCCATCAACATTTATGCACGATGCTATGGACGTAATATTCGTGACCTTTTGTTTTTGTTTTTAACAAAAAGACAAAAAAATGCATTCATTATTTATTTTTAAGTATCTGAGTAAAATGACTAGATATGTCTATCGATATACATGTGAATAAAATCTGATAAGAAAAAAACTAAGTATATAATAAAAGATAATTTTTTTCAATTAAAATAAAGTATAGTTAACTTATGTTTTCTCAAATGCAAAAAATTATACTAATGTGTCATTAAGTGTCGTATTAGATTGTGAATAATGGTGATACAAGCTAATATATAGCATTACCATTGATGTGTGGGATCACATTTGATACTTCTATCACTTCATACCGCTTATATGATAGAGCGGAAAATGATCATATAGACCATGTGGACTGAATCAGTGGTTACATTCACGTCAGTCAACACCTCATACAACCTCTCACATGACCCATATAACAATCCTTTTCCTCTCATATGACCGGTGTGTTTCCTTTTATCATGCTATACGACTCGTGTAAAAATTATATATAAAAAAATAAAAACATAAAAAAAATAAAAACTCTACAACGCGGTTCATTTGAGTTCACTCTATGCCCCGAACATCGTTCACATTCACAAACAACCATCAAGCACAGAACCACCATTAACGACCTCCATTCACTCTCATCAATCCAAAAGATCATCAACCCTAATCTCCATCCCCACCACCACCACCAACAACAACATCGAACAATCACAAAAGTCTGATTGAAATGGGTTAAAAACCGATCACTAGACAATATCATCGACATCCACACCAATCTCAAAGCTGCATCTTTAGTCAAAGACGCCATCATCCACCGCCCCATCACCGCCCAATACCTCACCTTAAAATCCATCACTGACACCCAAAAACCACTCGGAATCACCGTCCTCGGGGTCAGAACTACGCCCATGGGTCTGGGGTCAAGTGACCCCATTGAGTTTTAAGCGACTAGTGTACCGTATAATATGGAAAATTTTTTTGAACCCATATTTTTACGGTGTCTGAACCACTTAATATTATTAATTTCAAATAACAACTAATATTTGGTCTTGGTTCACTAGTTACCGCGCGTTTATACAACTCTCGCATCGCTTAGGTCGTTAGTTCGACCCTCAAGGGTCTGCTTTTTAAAACTCCTCTTTAATAGATTAAACTACTTTTTTACCCTGAAGTTTGAACATTTTAACCGTAAATTAAAACCCTAACCACCCACACAATCGATTGAAAATGCACATCAATCGGCATTTTCAGTTGGTAGCCCCGATCCCTAATTGGCCATCATCGTTGTCCGCTTATACATGGTAGGTATGGAGAAGAAGGTCTGAACATCATGCTGCTAGTGGCGGCAGGGATGGTGGAATGGGTATTCTGGGTATTCTGAAATGTAATTGTGATTTTGCTTTGCTCAAAGGGGGACGGAATCATTTTTCAAGTTGAATGTGTGCTTCTAATGTCAAATACGGCTTGAAATATTCATGAAGCCTTTTATACTTTGTTTTGTGATGGTCTCTGAGTTAGCATAATGGCATATGTAATTTTTTATAAGCTTTAAACTTCGGTGACTCAGGCATTCAAGCAGCAACAGTCAATGGTGTGTGAGGTTGCGACCATCTTTCAACTTTTCAATGTTAGTTTTTAACTTTTTTTTATTATTTAACTTTTGTTTAGATTAGAATATTTAAACCCTAAACGGCTATATTTACACTTTTTTATTGTTGTTACTTGAATACTTGGTTAAATTGTTTGAGTGACTTTAGTATCTAGATTTGTGTTTAATATCTAGATTTAAACCCTAGAATCTTGTTTGTGCTAGTTAATTCGTTTGTTGATTTGGGTATATAGACTTGAATAGTTAAACTCATCCATTTCCTAGTTGATTCGTTTTGTTAATTTGGATCTTTAGAAATCTAAAATGTAGTTAATTTATTTGTTAACTTTGGTATTTTACTATATTAGTTCTTTGGTTCATCACAATTTATAATATGTGTGATACATTTAACATTTTTAGAACGGGGACCATATTGTTGTGAAATGAAAACCACCAAATGTTGCTTTTTCATCTAGTAACAATAACTTTACCTGACCCGACTAGATAACCCGAAATTTTTTATATTGTTTTGATTAAAATCAAATCACAGAAAAATATTGACCGATAAGGAAAAATTTCTGGTTCCGCCACTGACCGTCCCCACCCTCCGATTCATCCGCCATTGCCCCACTTTGTTAGAAGATTTTCCACACTAAAATGTGATTAACACAAGATATCATCAAAGACCTTTTCTCATGTTGCGTTCTTAGTTCTTCCGTTTGACTCTATCAAAATGTTTTTATAATTTTGGCTCGTATATTGATCTAAACAACGAATTTTAGGTTTTAGAAATTAAAAAATCATACAGTTTGCTTTACCTTATGTTGTTTAACTATATGCCCGTGACTATTATTTTGATGTAAATTTTTTGGTAAACTTATTTATGCTAGGCTAGAAGTAGTACATTTTATTTTGATATAAACTTTTGTTGGTTTAGAATTGACAATTCGATTATAAATTTTGTTTTAGAGTTTCTAATTTTTCATGGTAGAGTGTAATAAATTGATTACAACAACTTGAGAACTATAATACTATATTGTTCATCACTTACAAGTAATGAGTTATAGTACTAATAATACCAAATTTGGGATATGTAATCACCCATTGGTAAAGTATTCATTAAACACAAAAAAAGTTTTTTTCAAAACAAACTAGGACACGTATATTCATATTACAAGGCTCATATGAATTATTATGCATTTAACAAGATTTGACAATTAAGAAATACAATGAAAAGGTACTTAGTAATGTTCATATCAGAACAAAATGTAATATTATAAATATTTTTTGGTCTATTAGTACCTTATGCTCTGCACTAGGTTGGATTGGATATATAATTTTAAGTGAATATTCATCACCACATTAATATTGTTAGGTCATGCTAACATGTGATTTATATTTTTTTATATGTAATTGATTTATAAAATATTACTTGCTTATGAATAAAACAGTGATGTAATGCTATTTTCTTGAATTAGCATTTACTTCTAAAACAGTGATTACATGAAATTTGGAGTTGTGACTATGCCTTAATCCAAACATTTACTTCATGCATACAGTATATATGTCTTGTTCTAAAATGCATGTATGCACTATGATATAGAAATGCATGTATGCAGTTGTAGGTACGATACAAATCAAGATTACTTTGGGGTAAATTATGATTCTTACATTAACATACACTTAAACAATGTTGTACTGAATTTCAGGGTTATTGTATTGAAATGCATATATCAATTTTGATGTACACATTCATATATGCATGTTTTCATTCCTTATTGATTGCGATTATTTAGTTACCCAGTATTTGATAAAGATATATTGAAAAGGACATTATAAGAACGAATATTTAACATAGATTGTTAAAATGCATCGACGAATAGAATAGGTGATGCTGTAATTATTCAAGTACTTAACAATATTTGATTGAACATCGACATTCATTTGCCTTAGTGTGTATAGAAAAAGAGTCTTGATCCTAGTATTTTTAATACACGTATTTTCAGATATGCCATGTTGTGCTCAAATGCATATATGCACTGTATTTTTATTAAAGTTTATCAAGCATCTAAAGATGATAAAATAATTGTATTTATACATACACTCATTAATGTCACGGTTTTATTTTATGATATTATACTTGTGTTTCTAAATTTATGTAGCTATTAGTACTTGAAAATATATATAATTAAGATTGCATTGAGTTCATGTTCATATTCAGTAGATGTTTATACAACACATTCTTTCAAATTTGTTAGACTAAATATTTTTCAACCGTGGATTGCATATATGCATATTTAGTTCAAAAGCGGTACCTATAAGAGTCTTATTTTATCATACTAAAATAAATAACATGTCTACAACTTTATCAACCACCTCTAACAACTAGCAAATACATCATCCAACAAAACAATAGGAAAAATTAAATCTTGTTGTTAACAAATAAGCAATATTAAAAATCTGGTTAACATTATCCACATATACATACATGCACGGTATTGTTGCAAACAAAAACGCAAATACGAGGCGGATATTGTTGAACATTGAGAATAACAAGAAGGGTAGTCGAGAATTCGAAAGAATAGACGTAAAAATGATTAGGACCTTCAAAACTAACCTTCTTCGTCAGAATTATTAAACGTACCCATCTAGATCATCCACTTAACCACCAATATGGTATTAGTAATCCAGTCATCATCGCAACGCTTGTGATACAAACCTCCATCAATGAGTAAACCCATCTAGATCTTCCACTTAACCACGAATTTCATTACCTTTCACTTTACATTACATAATACTTTATCATTTCTTTCACAAGTATAACACGTAAAGCCACAGGTTAGATAAACATACATAAGAGGAACATAAACATAATCATACATAACATCGCCATACAAGGCATCATCAACAGCATCGTGTAAAGGGGTTAGTTACAACACAAAACACAAAGAGGAGATTAACTAAACTTAATCAAAGAGTAAACTGGATTAACCAACGTAAGACACTAAGAACCCAAGTAATGTAAGAGACAAAACACAAGTATATAGTTTTCAAGAATGTAGTATATTTCTTTCTCTATGTTCTATTACAAGTGTTACAAAGCATAATAGAGAGATACAAGAATATGAGATACTTATACTACATCCTACAGGCGGCTATACTTTGAAAGCCAGCTGGATACAATTGACTAGACACAAACAAAATCAATTGTAAAGTCAAAAGGCAGATTGCCTTTTGACTTGTGACTATGACATGCCATAGCTCACATCCTTATCTATTATAAAAAAGATAAAGTAGATGAAGTAAAAATTTTATAGACTCAAGATCTCAATGTATAGTTACCAAAAGCATGGACCATTTTACCAACTCATGTAAGTTGGTGACGTTACAAAGATGCAGCGAAAAAGTCTCCCGCTTTATGGAAAAGTACATCGGATAAAGCATGTGTAAAAAGTATTCGGAAGAAATTTGTCTTCATGAGTTGAAGCTTCGGAAGACTTTGTCTCTGAGGCTTCGGAAGATATTGGTCTTGGCTTCGGGAGATTTCACACTTAGAATATTTATGTTGCATTTGTGAAACTTCCTAAGCATTCTTCTTCATAGTACTTGTGCAACATGCAGGAGAGACTTTAGATATTTAGGTTGCATCAGCCTCTTCATTAATCTCTTCAAATTCCCCCTAGTCTTATGCTATAAAAACACTTAGTAGACTTCAGATATCAGGAGTCCTCATTAGGATGATCACCATTCCTTTCTTCATAGGGTGATCAGGATCCTTCATACTGTCAAAATGTCTTCTCATATCAAAGAGGTAATGTAGAGGCAATTGAAACATATCTTGCCATGTGTAAATGTCTTCAATGCCTTGATCTCTAATAATATGCCATCTTTCTGGATTTGTGGTGTATGTCCAAGACAATATGGGTCTTCCTGATGCTAAAGGAGCTGTTTGAATTAGAGTTGATGTAGCATCCTCTAGCTATGTATCCTCAGGATGTTTCGACTCATCCAGGGGTTTAGAAGAGGGTGCAGTCTTCTTCTTCATTGGCTTTGGTTTAGAAGCCATCCTTTTCTTTCTCTTTTCAAGTTTTAACCGAGAAGGCTGGCCTGCAGTACCAGATTGATCTCTGTTGTCTTTCTCAGTTAGGACTTCCTCTCTCTCAGGCTCAGAAGGAGAGGGAGGTTGACCCTGCTGTGGATCAGAAGATAAAGCTTGCTGAGTTTCTGCAGGAGGTCCATGTTGTGTTGTCACTGGTTGTTCAACCTTAACCTCCACTTCGGGTGGAGCCTGACTTGGAATAAAGTGTAAGTCAATGAGCTATCCACTTTTTATCCTCTGCTTGATCACCCTAATATGCTCATCCATAGTGGACAGAGACATGAGGCCAAGTCTCCTTCCGAAGAATCCATATAGCTTCAAGAAGCTCATTATCCTTTGTCTGTCAGTAGATTTCTTCATGTTCTTTTGGATGATAGCTCTTGATTTTGCAGCTTCTTCCCTTAGCTTCTTCTTTCTTGTCTTTCTATCCTTGACTATCTCAAGTTCAAGTTGTTTTAAGTACTCAAACTCAACATAGTCATAGGACAAGGGAAGAAGTGCCTCTGCCTGATAGAAGCCTGTGGCACTCAGGTAGTTGATGATCTTGATCCTATCATCTTCTTTGTCTACCTAAGTTTCTTATTGAACCACATCCTCTTATGTAGGACTTTCTTGAACTGGTATACTCTATAAGCCTTAGCTTGAGAATAGTATCCAATAAAGTGTCCATCATTTTATTTCTCAGAAAACTTCGCAATTTGATGTTTGGTATTAAACATGGTGAAAGGACATCCAAATGACCTGAGAAAACCAGTGAAAGGTTTCCTTTTGTGCCAAAGTTCATAAGCAGTCTTGCCATTAGTCTTGACTACTAAAACTCTGTTCTGCACATAGCAGGCAGTGTTGATTGCCTCTGCCCAAAAGGTGTTAGGCAACTTCGAGTCAGACAACATGGTTCTTGTAGCTTCAATCAGTGTCCTGTTTCTCCTCTCAGCAACACCATTCTGCTGAGGAGTCCTGAGAGCATTGTATTGTCTTGTAATACCCATTTCATCACCGAATGTATCAAGGATTTGGTTCTTAAATTTAGTTCCTTGATCATATCTTATGATCTTGACCTTGTGATCATATTGATTCTCAATCTTTAAGATGAAATTCTTTAGAATCTTAGGAGTTTCATCCTTTGTTCTAAGGAAGAAAACCCCAATGAATCTTGTAAAGTCATCTATGATCACTAAACGATAAGAGGACCTTCCTAAACTCATTACACTGGTGGGGCCAAGGAGATCCATATGTAACAAGTGTAGGGGTGTAGTGATGGAGTTCCTTTCCTTAGGCTTGTGAGATACCTTATGTTGCTTCTCTTTCAGGCATGCAACCCAATGATCATCACTTGTAAACTCTTTCTTTGGTATTGTAGTTACCAAATCATTCTTAATTAATTTATTCATGTCATTAAAGTTTACATGGCACATTCTTTTATGCCATAGGAAAGACTCATCACTATTAGCTTTAGACAGAAAGCATAAAACTTCTCCGGAGGGAGTTGTTGCTTGCAAATACATCTTGTACATGTTCCCTTTCCTAAGGGCTCTAAGCAGGATGTGCTCATGAGGAATGACCACACCAGGCTTGAGAACAATGCACTCATGCTCAGTAAAGAGCGTGTTATGACTCTGATCACAAAATTGGGATACACTCGTAAGATTGTACCCAAGCTCCTTGATAAAGTTTACCTTTTCAATGCTGAGTTTACCATTTGTGACCTTGCCCCTTCTAGTAATGTGACCACCTTTATCTCCTTCAAAAGCAACTGGTCCTCCATCAATCCTTTCAAAGTTCTGGAGTAGTGACCTATTGCCTGTCATGTGCCTGGAACAGCCACTATCAATGATCCAGACATTCTTGTTTGTCTTGAGCTGTCCCTGCACAAAAGAAACGAATTATTTATATTTGGAAACCCAAGCCTTGCTTGTCTTGGGCTCATTAGCAGAAGGTAATGTAATAGTAATAGATCCTATCATTGTACTAAGAGGATCTTGAGCTGTTGTTGATGGAGAATTCTTAGTCACTTGGTCTTTCTTAGACATCTACACCACCTTTGGAATTATGGATTTGACATTCAAAACTTTGGAAGCTTTTGGGACTTCAGAAGTTTTTGATGACTGAACCTTCGGAAGATTCTGCAGACACTGCAGCAGACTTCATTGCTTCGGAAAAACTCCTTTCTTCCAAGACCAACTTCTCTTTCGAGGGTAATTTTCCACTTCCCTTCTTTTTAGACTTGGAGCTTCCGAAAGAAACATATTTTCCTTTCCGAAGCTTGAATCTTCTTGAGACCCTTTGAAGTCTTTGTTTTGCTCATCTGGACAGTACCTTTTGGATTGTAGGGACAATCCTTACCAATGTGAGTGGTACTTTAACACATGACACAAATCATCTTCTTCTTCCCAAGAGCCTTTTCCTGGGAACAAGACTGTCTTTGGACACATCCCTTCTCCACCTTCATCTTTACAGATGCTAAGACAGTCCCCTTAGGCTGAGAACTGTGCTTGGAGTTTCATGGTCCAGGCTATGCAGCAATGGTACACAACAGATCAGTCTTTTTCTTGTTACTGAGATGAGTTGAACAAGAACTAGAACTCTTAGCAGAAGAGTTTTGGTTGATGCCTTCAGTCCATACTACTTCAAAACCAGCAGATATGAAAACTTGTTTCTGCTTAGAGTCAAAAGTAGCCTTGATCTCTTGAGCCTTCCTTGCCTTTCTTTTGCTCTTCCTAATCAAGTTCTTTCTCATGCACTTGGTCATCATAGTCTTCTTCTTCTCCTCAGAAGGATAGTGACCTTTCTTGGAATCCTCCTCTTCATTCTTCTCAGTAGAATTCTTCACTATCTCTTCTTCATCCTCTTCACTCATAGGATCTATGAGAGGGAGCTCATCTTCACAAGTTCCACACCTGGGAGATCTTACAGACAAGATTGTGTGTGGAGGAGCGATCTCATTGGATCCCAGTCTCTACCTGTTTTGATAGCACACCTTGTTGTGCAGGGATGAGGATATCATGTTCTTGAAGGTCTCTTGTTTAAGAACACTCTTTTCTACCCTGGTTTTGCTGATCACAAGGTCAGTCTCACACTCAGTTAGCTTGGTTGTGAGATCTTTGATTTGAGTCCTAAAATCTGTGTGTTCATGTTTTAGAACTGAAATGGTTTTCTCTAGGTCCTCTATCTTCAGTTTATAATCATTTTCAGACTTTCTAAAATCAGATTTTAAAATGTGTAAGGACTCAAGGTCAGATCTCATTTCCAAGTTATAGGACCTGTATCTATTAACTTTAGCAATGAATTCAGGAGTATAGAGATGTTCCAATACATTGGCTTCATCATGATCTGCCACCAATGCTTTGTCAGTGTAGTTTGGTCTGGACTGTGTTTGGCCACCATTTGTCGTAGGTGCTTTACACTCTCTGGCAAAGCGGCCCATTAAGTTATAGTTGTAACACTTTACTTTGCCTTTGTCCAGGCCAAACTTTCCACTAGTTGCATTGCTTGGAAACTTCCTTCGAGTTCTCTTGTAGAACTTCTTGGCTCTGCGAGTGAGAAGAGCCATCTGCTGGACTATTTCCATGTATTCCCGATCATCTAGATGAATACAGTCCAGATCTTCAACAGTGAAAAAAGAGTTGCCATAACTTTCATCAGAATACACAAAAGCTTAAGAAAAGCTTGTCTCTTGGAATGGGCTTCCTTGAGTGTAGTTCTCCCTTAGTGTCTCTTTGGTAAGTTCTCAGGGTAGCATATGACATGATGTTTGGGCTCTATGCTATCCCCTTCAACCACATGTAGGGCTCAACCCATTTGATTGTTAGACTTGCCAGATGAACCTTGCATGTTCATCTCCATCTGGTAGCCACTGAGAATCCCATATAACTCTGTCAGAGTAAGAGTTTTGGATTTTTAGTTCTCTTGATCACCACATAGTAGTGTGTCCATTGCCTAGGAAGTGAGGACATGAACTCCTTTCAATATCTCTGTTCTCAAGAGAAACTCCTCCATCCATAAGGGTATCCACAATCTCAACATACCCAAAGTACTGCTGAGTCATGGTTTCACTTGTTTTGAAGGTGAAGTTTTCAAACTGCTGCTTTAGGAGATCCTTCTTGTTCTCCTTGACTTTAGAGGAACCCTCATACATCAGTTTCAGTGCATCCCATAGCTACTTGGCTGTTTTGCACTTCTTTAAACCTCTGTACACAGAGTTTGGAAGGGCAGTTTGAAGAGCTGTCATGGCTTTTCTATCAATCTCTACTCTCTTCCTATCTTCATCAGAGTAGTTAGCCATATCTTTTGTGATCATACCAACACCAGTAGCAGAAGGGGTGTTTGGTATGAAAGGTCCATTCTCAATAGACTCCCACATTCTTGAATCAAGTGACCTGATGAAACCTTCCATTCATAAACACCAGGTATCAAACTCATCAAGAGTGATCAGTGGGGATTTATTCATGGTTCTAGTTTCCATATCAGTCTTGGAAAATGGTTGCCATTTGAAAGTTTTAGTATTTGTGTGTGTGAGGGATCTTAAGATGGTGAGATCTTATATCAAGATCCTGGAAAGCTCTGATACCAAATGCAGGATCGTTGAAGGGGGTTAGTTACAACACAACAACACAAAGTGGAGATTAACTAAACTTAATCAAACAATGAACTGGATTAACCAAGGTAAGACACTAAGAACACAAGTAATGTAAGAGACATAACACAAAGAACACAAGTATATAGTTTTCAAGAATACAATATATTGCTTTCTCTATGTTCTATTACAAGTGTTACAAAGCATAATAGAAAGATACAAGAACATGAGATACTTATACTACATCCTACAGCCGGGTATACTTTGAAAGCCAGCTAGATACAATTGACTAGACACAAACAAAATCAATTTTATAGTCAAAATGCAGATTGCCTTTTGACTTGTGACTATGAAATGCCATAGCTCACATCCTTATCTATTAAAAAAGGATAAAGTACATGAAGTAGAAAGTATACAAACTCAAGACCTCAGTGTATAGTTACTAAAAGAATGGACTTTTTAACCAACTCATGTAAGTTGGTGACCTTACAGAGATGCAGCGAAAATGTGTCCAGCTTTATGGAAAAGTACATCAGATAAGGATGTGTAAAAAGTCTCCGGAAGAAATCTGTCTTCATGAGTTGAAGCTTAGGAAGACTTTGTCTCTGAGGCTTCGGAAGACTTCATATTTGGCTTCGGAAGATATTGGTCTTGATTTCGGAAGATTTCACGGATAGAATATTTTTGTTGCATGTGTGAAACTTACTAAGCATTCTTCTTCATAGTACTCGTGTAGCATGCAGGAGAGACTTAAGATGTTTAAGTTGCATCAGCCTCTACACCATCATACATTCATAACATACATGCAACATCCTAACATGCAAAAGCATCCATCATACATCATCATGTCATACATACATTGCCTATCACATCATCTATGACTTGAAAAAGTCAACATAATCTAAGTCTTTAGGCGCATGAGCACTATGTAGGCGCATGGCCTTTTAGGCGAATGAGGAACACTTACGCGCATGAGCAACTTGATGCGCATTGGCACTATTAGGGCGTATGGGAAACACTTACTCTATTCTGGGAAATTCTAGGCACATGGGCATTATGTAGGCACATGAGTGCCTGGGCGCATGAGCTATCTGGTTGTATGAACACTTAGTAAATTTCAGCCTATGTCTAGGCGCATGAGTACTATTCGGGTGCATGAGGTTTTGGGCGCATGGGAACACTTAGGCAGTTATATCTGTTGGGCGCATGGGCCACTGTTTAGGCGCATGAGCAGCCCAATTCACACTTACCATCATAAATCGGTCCTCAACTATCACCTATCATATTCTAAGCTTAAATCATACATCCTAAGCCTTAGAAACATAACAGAAACATCATCAAACACATACATAGCCCAAAATCAAACCCCACCCATAACATACACACATACAGGCATAAAAACCAACTTTATAAAAACATTCATACATGCATTTCTAGCCCCAAAGTAGTTTAAACACAAGTAAAAAGGGGGGGGGGTTCTAGAACTCACCTTTGCAGCCTCTGGTTATGACTTCTTTAGAAACCAGTTTGCAATAGAGTTTAACCGTATAGAAACCTACGAAAACACACACCCGAACACATACAACACATATAAGCATACAACTGAGGATAAAACCAGTTAAAGACATCATAAACTCACGAATTCTTACATTGAATTCGAACTTTTCTTCATGTTCTTCAAAATATCCGAAGTTTCTGCTTTCCCCTTCTTTTTCTCTCTAAGATATCCGAGTGAAAAGGTGTGAAGAGAGGGTGATGGGCGGCCATCATCTTTGACACCCACTTTTAAAAGATTTTGTCCTTTTCTACACAATTGGTCCCTCTACTTGGACTTTATTTCCTTTCTTTCTTTTCTTTCACTTTATTCTTCTTTTCTTTGACTTTTAAAATAACCAGGTGTTACAAGTCCTCCCCCCTTATATAGGTTTCTTCCCCGAAACCTGTTATTCCTCAAACAATCATGGGTGATGTTGTCTCGTCTCCTCCTCTCTCTCCCATGTAGACTCAGATCTCTTCCTGTGCTTCCATTGTACACGCACAAGAGGAACGACTTTATTCCTCCTCTCTTTATGGTCAATGATCCCCACTAGTTGCTCCACATATTTGAGCCATTCATCTACCTTGACATCCTCCGGTGGAACAATCATATCCTCCTTTACTAAACACTTTCTCAGATGAGATACATGTAATGTCGGGCGAATCCCACTTAACTCATCCGGTAGCTCCAATCTATAGGCCACCTTTCCTACTCTAGCAATGACTTGAAAAGGCCCTACATATCTCGGGCTCTACTTGCCCCACTAACCGAATGATACCTTTACAAGGTGAGACCTTCAACATGACACTATCCCCCACCAGGAACTCAATCGGTCTACGTCTCTTATCAGCATACGACTTTTACCTATCTTTAGCCGCCTTCATAAAGGCTTTGATCATTTCTATTTTCTCAGTCGTAGCCTCGACCACTTCAACGCTCCTTAACTCTTTATGGAAAATATCGCCCCAACACATTGGCGTTCTGCATCTCCTACCATATAACATCTCATAAGGGGCAATACCAATGTCGGCATGATAACTATTGTTATATGAGAACTCCGCTAATGTTAAGTGGTCATCCCAACTTCCTCCAAAGTCAATGACGCATGCTCGAAGCATATCTTCCAGAGTCTGAATAGTCCTTTCTGACTAACCATCTGTTTGAGGATGATAAGCCATGTTAATACGTAACTTCGTCCCCATTGCATCGTGGAATTTCATCCAATATTTAGATGTAAATCGGGTGTCACGATCAGATACAATAGACACGTCACACTGTGACGAGTTACGATCTCCTTAATGAAAAGATCCGCCAACGTCTTGGATGGATATGTCTCGCGAATCGGTAGGAAGTGAGCACTCTTCGACAAACGATCAACTATCACCCATATGGCATCATACCATCACGCGGTACGCGGTAACTTCGTTATAAAGTCTATGGTGATGTAATCCCACTTCCACTCTGTGATATTCAAAGGTTTGATTTTCCCATATGGCTTCTGATGCTCAGCCTTCACCTACAAGCAAGTAAGGCACTTACTCACGTACTCCACTACGTCACGCTTCATAACCGACCACTAATAATCTTTCATCATATCTTAATAGATCTTCGTAGCACCAAGATGAATGGAGTACCAATTTTTATGAGCTTCATCCATAATCTTTCCACGTAGACCCCCAAAACGAGGAATCCACAATCGTCCGAATCGTGTCCTAACACGGATTGTGTTTTCATCCAATCCGCAACGAAACCTCTCATCCTTTCAGAGTAAAGATGATCTTCCTTCAATGCCTTATCCAATCGTGTCCTTGACCCGATACACGTTTGGTTGACACTAGCACTCAACATGAGGATGTTGAAAGTGATCAAATAGTTGATCAATACACAAAAAACGTTCGCAGATCTGGTAGAACTAGTAATCCACCTGAAAGATATGGATTTTTCACTGATGGATGCTATGTGATAGATTCTGATGAACCGATCACATACCATGATGCGTTGTCCAATTCGGATTGTGACAAATGGCTTGAATCCATGAACATTGAGATGCAATCCATGTATGACAATAAAGTATGGGACTTGGTTATACCACCTCTTAACTCCAAAGTAATTGGAAGTAAGTGGGTTTTCAAAAGGAAAACCGATATGCATGGAAACTTGGATACTTATATAGCAAGACTTGTAGCAAAGGGTTTCACTCAAACTCAAGAGGTTGACTATGATGAAACTTTCTCACATGTTGCGATGCTAAAATCTATTAGGATATTGTTTGCCATAGCTGCTCATTATAACTATGAGATTTGGCAAATGGATGTCAAAACGGCTTTCCTAAATGGATATCTTGAGGAAGATGTCTATATGGTTCAGCCTGAAGGTTTTGTTGATCCAAAACATCCTAACAAAGTATGCATGTTAAAAAAATCATTCTATGGATTGAAACAAGCATCGAGAAGTTGGAATCACCATTTTGATGAAGAAGTAATTAAATTTGGATTCATCAAGAACACTGATGAAGCTTGTGTATATAAGAAAGCTAGTGGGAGCATCATCACTTCCTAGTATTGTATGTTGATGACATACTACTATTTGGAAATGACATTCCAACCTTAGAAGGTGTAAAAACCAGGCTTCGAAGTTGTTTTTCCATCAAGGATCTTGGTGATGCCGCCTATATTCTGGGAATAAAGATCTATAGGAATAGATCAAGGCGGTTGATTGGTTTAAATCAAAGTGCATACATTAATAAGATCTTGAAAAGCAAGATGGAGAACTCTAAGAAAGGTACGGTACCTATTCAAACAGGAACAATATTGAGCGCGACTCAATCTCCAAGCTCAAAGGATGAGCAAAATAAAATGAAGGCAATCCCATACGCATCTGCTATTGGATCCATCATGTATGCAATGATATCCACTCGGTCGGACGTTTCATGCGCCTTAAGCATGACAAGCCGTTACCAGCAAAATCCTGGAAGCAGTCATTGGATGGCTATTAAGAACATATTTAAGTACCTAAGGAGGACTAAAGATATGTTTCTAATCTATGGATCTGGTGATGAGGAACTCATTGTAAAAGGTTACACGGATGCAAGATTCCAAACCGATCGTGATGATTCACGATCACAATCTGGATACATTTTCATTCTGAATGGAGGAGCTGTCTCTTAGAAGAGCTCTAAACAAGATATGGTGGCTTTATCAACTACAGATACGGAATACGTCGCCGCCTCATTGGCAGCTCAAGAAGCTGCATGGTTGAAGAAATTCATTGCCGATCTAGGGGTTGTCCCTTCCATTCAGGACCCCCTAGAGATCTTTTGTGATAACAAGGGTGCGATTGCTCAAATCAAGGAACCTCGTGCTCATCAAAAGACTATGCACATTGAACGGAGATTCAACTACTTACGAGATAAAGTTGAGAAAGGAAAGATATGTATTCGCAAAGTTCACGTAGATCAAAATATTGCACATCCTATTACGATGCTCCTAGAAAAGGCAAAGCATGAAGGTCATACCTGTGCCATGGGACTTTAATATTCTAGTGATTGGATTTGATCTATGATTTCGTATTTGGATATTTGGAAACAAATATGAGGGTAAGATTATTATGAATTTGGATTGGTGGATATTCATAACGAATGAATATAGAGCAATTGGTTGCTGCCAAAGTTCATAGATATTTGTGGGATACAAATATTGGACTAACCCGCATCTCAAATTTTACTACATGTAATCTTCTGGATTGATCATAAGTAAATTTGAGTAATGGCGAATATCATTTGGTATCCTCACACCTGAGATACATATTGGGTTTTGATATTCACCAACTATTCTACCTTGAGCTAGTTCTTCACTACCCTGAAATAATGGACAGTACGTAAGGCTATGTTCAGGCGTGACACGAAGTGTTTGTGAGAAACGTATGTATTCAAGATGGAATTTGTTCCTCTTATTCGTTGAGAGCAAGATGTCTAAGGCCTGATTAAGTTAAATCAACAAGGAATGATCATTCTATGTCCTTGTATTTAACATGACATCTGTAACAAAAGGATAAATGATTGATTCACCTAAATCATTTCAAGTTGGATACTTGAAGGGGATGATATTGAATGGCTTTAAGTCATGCGTATTAAGGGTAGTAAACTGTTGTTTGCGGTATTTACTGCTTGCATCCGTCTTCTATGAATCTTGTGCAAGCGGGAGTTTGTTGGTTTCTTTATGCCGAAGACACATAGAACATTGATGTGGTTAGTACGTCATGATCCAAGTTGGGTCATATCCAATAACAAGCTTAGCAAATACCAACAAGTATTTAAATTGATGATGTGATCATGCGATTAAATATTTACACCAATTTAGATAATGGGTTTTCTAAATAAATTGTATGTGAGAAAGAACAACATATATGGATATTTTGTTCATGGATATTATTTATAATGTTATTAAAGTTGGTTAAATAACATCAAATAAGAATAGTGTGTTTAAGTTTTATAATTAAGAGGTTAATTATACAACTTATATTGTAACTAGTTATCTTTTTAGTGGGTGTTTTAAAATGGGGGGAAACCCATTTTAAAGACCAATTTCGGCCGCCCTCAAGGGGCATTATTAGTCTTTTGTCGCCTTGGAAGACAACACATATTTTAAACTAGATACACTCTCCTATTTTCTTGTTCTCTCTCATACATGCAAGCGTAGTTTTTTCTCTCATCTTAGAGAAAGACAAGGCTGAAAAGGGGGTGTTTCAACAGCCTCTTCCTGCGATTTGGTGTGGAAATCCTAACAACAAACATGTTTTTGCTATAGAGCTTGGGGTATGCAAACTTGAGAGGACCTCCATTGGTGCCTTAGTCGTTTCTTGGAGCATATCCTCTTCAATCTTGACCTTTTTTTGCTGCTGAAAGGTAGTTTATGGCAGCCTCTTTAAGGTTGTCCATAATGTATGTTTGTGTTTACATAGCTAGTCTTATTCACATATAAAAGGTCCTTTGTTCTTGGGTTTGTCTGTAACTTTATAGTATCTAGATGAAACCTGAAATTTTCAGTTCATTAACAAAGTTATAAAGCTTGTTTCCGCTACGTTTTCACAAAGTTTAAATGATTAAACTATGTATCTTGTTCTAACAAACCCCAACAAATATAAGTCATGCATTAGAGGAAGGGTAATCCACAAAACTCAAGTGTTATATTCATATAAGTCATGTATTAGAGGTAGGGATATCTGCAGGATCAGTTTATGTCACTAAACACTTGGTCTTCTCCTAAACTCACTTATACAACACTAAGATCAGATGAAGAAGAATCTATTTAAGAGTTGATCACAATATAATAAGTAAAGAACACAAATAGTTAATTTCAAGGTACTTGCATATATTACTTCTCAACTCAAAGTATTACAAGACTCTCAAAAGCATATTTTATGAGTTACAATGAGAAACTATATATAATACTACCTATAGATGGATATACTTTCATACCAGCTGGAATCCTCTTTCTAAAGCAAATACTACAAAGCTATACTTTAAGGTATCTCATATAAAGTCATATCTGAGATATGGTGTAGATACATGTGTACCTAGTTTTGGAGCTTAATGTAAAATGTCTTTCGTGTCTTGCGTATATGTAATTGAATGGGTATGAATGAAATGCAGTGTGTGGTTGATGCATATAATGTTTAATATTTAAATGTTTATTGTGTGATAACGCATATTGAACTAACTATATAGGTTTGTGGTTGTTTACGTAATTCTTATTCAATAATGATTGAAAAACATGTTCAAACTTAATCATGTGAAGTTCTCATGCGAATGGACCATGCTAATGGACCATACGCATGAATATTTCATACTAATAGACCAGTCGCATGACTGAACTAGGAGTCTAGATCAGTCGCATGATAGAGACATAAGATTGACTCAGTCACACGAGTGAACATTCAGTTGTGGGGATGGATCAATCGCATGATTCGGTCGCACCACTGAACCATGCTAATGGTTCAGTCGTATGAATGGAAACCCTAACATATAAATACCACCTAATTCATGGAAAAACAAAAGAATTTGAATACCTAAGCACATAATCGTACCCTAGCAGTCCAGAGAGTTAAGAAGACCAGTTCCAAGTTCATAGATCACAGTTGATCATGTTCTAATCATTCCTAACGTTTCATTAATCATTAGATGGATCTTAAATGTGTTCTCCCTGATTGGATCGCCAATCAAATAGGATTCCGCGCTATTTGAGTTGGTATACTCACAGAATCAGTTAGTACTCCGTACCTAAACGGTCCTAACAAGTGGTATCAGAGCTTTGGCTCGTGATTTTGCGTGTGGTCCAATTTTTTTCGGTGTAAAGCTCACGTTTTTCATTCAAAAACACCATCTTTTTGGTAAAAAGAGTGTTTTTCAGTGTCTCCAGATCAAAAGGTTCACCTTTTTTGGCTTACGGCAGATTAGGGATTGTGAAAAATCGTATTTTTGGTTTCAAAGTACGAAAAATCTTCCAATTTTCAAATCCAGCAGCCTCAGTCACACGATTGACTCAATCACCCGACTGAACTCAATCGCACCACCCATAGGCACGATTGAACTCAGTCGCTCGTCCATTCGTACGACTGAATATCCCATTCGTATAGTTCATCCACATCTACTCAATCGTACAATTGACTCATCCACATTGATTCAATCGCACCATTGATTCATCTGCATTAGTCCATCCGCACGATTGACCCAATCGCATCTCTGCATTCACACCAGTAAAATAGTTGTGTTCAAACTCTCTAGGTATAAAGAAATGGAAGATCAGTACTCGGCTATTACTGCAGGTAGGGACTCACGTATCGAGAACTTATTACTCCTGGAAAATGAGATTGGGAATCACAATAAGCCACCTAAGCTTATCACATTAGACAATTACCCACAACGGAAACAAAGGTTTGAAATTTATCTAAATGGTGTTGCTCCCAATCTATGGGAATCAATCGAGACTGGTTATAGTATGCCGGTTCGTGCAGATGTTGTCAAACTTACTCTAGGTGGCATGACTGATAGCAAGAAGGTAAAGTATAACGCTGAGAAGAAGGTATATGCTCTGTTAACTCAGTCGATACTTAAGGATATATTCCACCAATTTCCTAAGAATAAACATGCAAAGAAATTATGGGAGGCTCTAGCAAAATGATATGACAGGAATGCATCGTTAAAAGCTTTAAAGGATAAGGCTTTGAAGAAGAAGTTCGATAACTTCTCATCGATGGGTATGGAGAACTTGGATGATGTCATAGACTGATTCTACCATTTAATGAGTGAGTTGGACACTCATAGGGTTACAACGTCAATGGATGATAAGGTATCAAGATTTACCGATGGACTGCCAAAGACGTGGGACTCGTTTGTGTCCAATTTGAGATAGAACAAT
The DNA here is from genome assembly GCA_025506515.1 of Flaveria trinervia. NCBI lineage: Eukaryota > Viridiplantae > Streptophyta > Magnoliopsida > Asterales > Asteraceae > Flaveria > Flaveria trinervia. Next base: position 11,799,408 of record CM046455.1, on the reverse strand, counting down.
TTACTGGCTAAATTAGACATAAACGACTTCATCCTAAAACTGAAGGAGGAGGAACTGAGGACGAAGTACAGGTCTCAGAAAGGATCTTATGATCAGAATCCTTCTCTGTATAATTCAACTTCGACCTTTAAAAGCTCTGGAGCACTAGTACAAACTGCATTTGTGTCAGGTTCAGCGGCTCCTCCACAAGTCTCTACTTCAGGATCTGAAACGCCAGGGTCATCTAGCACCCAATATATAGTACCTGAATCAAATGTTACAACGTTGAAGACCAAGAATCTTGGGAATATAACTGTGGAGATTGCAAAGGAGCATATGGATATCTTAGCTGCAGTGGTTCATTCTTACGATGGTCTTGTTGCCGGAAAGATCGGAAATTGCCACCAGGTTGATGAGGATTATGAGCAGGTGGACGAGAAAGAATTGGAAAGAATGGACATTATATGGGCATTGGCAAAAGCTGTTCGTAAAGCCAAGAAGTTTGTGAAGAAGACCGGATAGAACTTGATAGCTACAAAGGATACAACCATTGGTTTCGACAAAACCAAAGTTACATGTTTCAACTGTGGAGAAAAGGGCGACTTTAAACGTGAATGTGTGAAGCCCAAGAAGACAAGTAACGGTAATCCTTTCTCATCATTCAACCGTAAAGACAAACCCACAAGTGAAGCTGCATCATCAAGCAAAAATCCTAAGGCTTTGACTGCATAAGATGATGAAGGTCAAGATTGGACCTTTCGTTTTGTTTCCCCAAGTGAGTCCAACATCGCTAATGTTGAAGTATTGGATGATGACACGACAAACATAGGTGATATAGCAATTGAACTAGTAATGTCAGATCATGAAGATACTGCTACTATGGTCACTCACCTGAATAATGAAGGACTCAGCACAACATGTTCAAATTCACCAATACCCGAACAGTCAAACTCTACAATGCTGGCTGATTCAACCGAACCTTCTTAGGTAAGTTCCCCAGACCAACTTTTTGATAATCATGCTTGTTCTGTATGTAATAAATTTAGGGATAGCATAGATTTAAAATTCGCTAGGTTATTAGATCACAATGATAGCCTAGTAAATGACTTACAACTGTGCATAGAGGCTAACCGGATTTTAAAACAAAATGAGCACAATTATAAAGATTAAGTAGAGCTTTTAAATAAACAACTAAGGGAAACCGAAGTTGTTTCCTTTAACCAAACAAATGACATAAAGTTCTATTTAAACTCCCATGAAGAAACTAAGAAACAAAAAGCAGTTTTAGAAGTCGAAGTAAACTCATTAAAACAAAAACTACACAGTTGGAGAAGTTCATCTCGTATAGTTCAACACTTAGTCAGAGAACAAAACAATGGGGAGGGGTTGGGGTACAAAGTGGTTCCACCACCACATGAGACAGTATTAAATGCTAAATGTAGACCAGTAAATAACAACCCTCTCAAGGATCATGTGGTGACCACTCCTCTAGTTAGTGATCCAAATTCCATGAGTACATCGGAGGAATCTGCCCCTAAACAGAAGGAGGCCACTTTAATGTCAAAAGGTAAAATGCTATTGTTAATTTGGATGAACAATTTGAAAGGGTTAATGTAAAGTCAGTTCCCAACACGTCTATTTCTGAACCCAAAAGGACCAAACAAGTTAACCAATCACGTGCATCATGTCTAAGTCCAAATAAACAAAATGGTAAAGATGTTAAAACGGTTCAAACAATTAATTTTGTATAAGAAGATAAAACATCTAAACAAGAAGTGACAAAACTCAAATCGACTAAAGTTACACCTGTGTTATACACATCCCCACATAAACAGTTCCACCAACGTATAGAAAGTAGATCATGCTACAACTGTGGAAAGTATGGACACATCGCCTCTCATTTTCCTTACTATCAGACATCAAGGAAGAAAGTTGAACTTCATGACACTAAACCAAGTTCTTCGAAACGGAGCTCTGTTCCTCCACCAAAAAGGATTAGTGAACATAACATTCAAACTGTAAGCAAGTCGTCTATTTATCACAAACATACCTTACACAAAACTAGCTTATGGAAAGAAAAGTCAAACAGATTGTCTGATAATGAAACAAAAAGAAAATAGCCCTGCCCTCACCCTCAAATGGATAGTGGGTAGAATTTATGATGTGTGATGCCTCTAGGTTACCCAAGCCAATTATGGCTTAGATCCCTAACCTAAACTAATCATTTCCTTTAAATGTGCAGGGTGTTCGCTATAGTGCCTCTTCAAATAGTTGGATTGTTGATAGCAAAGCATCTAGGCACATGACTGGGAACTTGTCTCTTCTTTCAAACATCAAAAAATTAAAGGAGGACATGTTTCGTTTGTTGGAAATAAAGGAGGCTACATCACCGCTGAAGGGGAAGTGGGAAACCAAAAAGTGATGTTTGATAAGGTAAACTATGTCCAACAACTTCAAAATAACTTACTTTCTATGTCCCAAATCTGTGACAAAGGATTTAAGGTAGTCTTTCACAACAAGAAGTGCTATATGTTTTGGATCAATCAAAGGCCTCCATAACTGATCATCAAGTACAATGCTTCTTATCAAAGGCAACAGAGAAATGCTCCATCTCTGGGCATAGGAGAATGGGACACATAAATCCCCAAAATATGAATCACTTGATTCAAAATGATCTAGTGCATGGAGTAAACATTAAGAACTTCCAACTACCGGATTTTTGTGTCGCTTGTAAGAAAGGCAAACAGACCAAGAAAGCTCATAAGGCTAAGAAAGTAAATACCATTGAGTTCCCTCTTGAGCACCTTCACATGGATCTGTTTGGTTCAGTTAGTACGAGGAGCATTGCTGGCGACTTGTACTGCTATGTAGTTATGGATGATTACTTAAGATTATCTTGGCTGATGTTTCTGAAATCCAAATCAGAGACATTTGGATCATTCAAAGAGCTAGCAACTACATTGGAGTCACTCTACAAGCTAAAAGTATGACATGTTCGATCAGACAACGGTACTGAGTTTAAGAACCAATGGATGGAGGCATTCTGCAAAGAAAAAGGAATTGTACACCAGTACACCTCTGCCTACACTCCTCAAATGAACGGAGTTGTTGAGAGAAAGAATCACAGCTTGATAGAGACAGCCCCGACGATGCTAGCAAACTCGAAACTTACCATTCAATTCTGGAATGAGGGAGTGGCCAATGCATGTTATATCCTAAATCGATTCCTTATGGTAAAGCATCATGGTAAAACATGTTACGAGTTACTGCAACAACGTAAACCTAATCTAGAGTATCTTGAACCATTTGGAGCACCATGAACTCTTTTGAAGAAAATTTAGTCTGGGAAGTTCAGCGAGAAGGCTGAAGAAGGAATTTTTCTTGGATACAACATACTGAATAAGAGAGTTTACAACAACTCAACGGGTCAAGTAGAAGTGTGGTGCAATGTCGAGGTTCAGAGATACACCACCCCTCTTGCTGGAAAAAGGACCCGCATTCTTCTTCTACGACTATGATGGATTCTTTAAATGCTTCAACATCATCTCTCCCCTCCTAAAGATAAGTTAGCAACCAAAATGATGTATGATGTCCAAAACACACCATCACAAGACTCAACACCATTAGGTCCACAAGGTGAGACTTCCTGTCATTCAGGACCAGCACTGGAAGTAAGTGACTCTTCTTCTGATGATGAAGACATGGAGAACGATCAGGTGGATCAGGTGGAACAAGTTCCTACTATTGCAAGTACACAAGCATCTGATATTGATGACTCTGACACTACGGAACCTTACACCCCCACTGCCTCAGATACCGAACCTGCGGTTCACAATCTTGATAATGAGGTAGTGGTTCCTACCACTCCTGGATCACACTTACATGTTTATCATCCTCTAGACAATGTCATTGGAGATGTAAGATCAGGAGTTCAGACAAGAAATCAGCTATACTCAACTGATTATGCCTCAGTGATGGAAAAGGGGTATCTTCACGATGGTGCATATCGATGTTTTGTGTCTCAATTTGAGCCAAAATATGTCAGTGAAGCCCTGAATGATGAGGCATGGGTGAGGGCCATGCAAGAAGAACTTCTTCAGTTCAAAAAGTTAGGTGTATGGACACTGGTGGATAGACCTAAAAGTGCTAAGTTCATTGGCACACAATGGGTTTGGAAATGCAAGAAAGATGACCAAGTAGTCATTATAAGAAAGAAGGCTCAACTTGTAGTTCAAGGATTTTGACAAGTCGAAGGGATTGATTACAATGAAGTCTTTGCACCGGTGACCAGAATGGAAACAATCCGTATATTCCTAGCCTTTGCATCTTACATGAAGATCAAAGTCTATCAAGTGGATGTAACGAGTGCATATTTTCATGGTGAAATCCAAGAGACAGTGTATGTCAGTCAACCCAAAGGATTTGAGGATCCGTATCATCGGGAAAGAGTGTACAAACTAGACAAGGCTTTCTACGGGCTCCATCAAGCCCCAAGAGCATGGTATGAAAAGCTCCTGACTCATGTTGTGAAACACGGATTTCATAGAGCAGTGATTGACTCTACACTGTTCATCAAAGAAAAGGATGGTGACTTACTGCTTGTTCAAATTTATGTAGATGAAATAACATTCGGTTCTAAAAACGAAGAGTTGGGTAAAGAATTTGAAGTAGTAATGAAAGCTGAATTTCAGATGAGTGCCAAAGGAGAGATGAAGTTTTTTCTTGGGTTACAGGTGGATGAGACACCAAAGGGCATATTTCAACATCAGACCAAGTATGCCAGTGACATTCTAAGTCGGTTCGATGTGGAGAATTCTTCCGCAGCCGGGACTCCACTTGCTACAAACCATGATGTAGCACCCGACGAAAATGGTGATCTGGTGGATGCCACTTTGTACCGAGGAATGATCGGATCTCTCATGTACCTCACTACCTCAAGACCTGATATCATGTACGTGACATGTCTCTGCTCCAGATATCTGGCAAAACTGAAAGTCAACCATTTTATAGGCGTCAAAAGGATATTTCGTTATATGAAGGGTATTCCAACACTTGGATTGTGGTATCCTCATGATGATGACTTTGAACTTACAACATACAGTGACTCGGATTATGGCGGCTGCAAAATGAACTATAAATCAACTTTAGCAGGATGTCAATTCTTTGGAATACGATTAGTCACGTGGTAGCGTAAGAAGCAGACATCAATTGCTCTATCAACTTGTGAAGCTGAATACGTTGCTGCTGCAAGCTGCCGTTCACAAATCATCAGGATTCAACAGCAAATACGAGACTGTGGTTTGAAATTCTCTAACACTCCTATATTTGATGAGAATTCTGCTGCTATAGCCGTAACTAAAAATCCAGTCCAACATCCTAAGACCAAACGCATTGGCATTAAATATCACTTTATACGTGATTGTTTTGAAAAGAATTTAATCGATGTGGTTAAAATTAATATGGATTTTCAACGCGTTTACCTCTACACAAAAGCTGTTGATAAACCACATTTTTTTATATGTTAGAGGTCAACGGTGTTAAAAATAAAAGTGAAGTGATTTCAGATGTGACAGTCCTTAGTCCGACAATTAGACTTCATTTTTAATTTTATTTTTAATTTTCTTTTATTTTCTTTTGTTTCTTCACCTATTAAAATTCTAAACGCAAAAACATTTTCGTTTTTAGAAGTTTAGGGGGAGAATAGGTTAGTATTAAAATAGGTGCTTTAATTTGAGTGCTAAAAAAACAAAGGAGGAGGACAGTCTAGCTAATAGAAATGAGATAGTATTTGTCATACTGATTCTATGCCTGTGGAAAATGATAGTACACAAGAACAAAGAGTTTGGGACTTTAAAAGAATGAAATTGTTTGAGATGCAAAATTTGAAGTATAAGTCTGAGAAGTCTAAGCAATATAAAAGTAAAAATGATAGTAAAACGAGTTGCTACTAAGGTAACACGGAGAAAGTAACCTATAGGTTGCTAGACCATTTGGTAATATGTCGGTAGATTCAACACAATAGATAAATAGAAATCGTTGGTGAGTTCAAGTTCAATCTAAGTTGTTGAACAAGCTGTGGGTCATCATCTTATCCCTGGTTAACACAATCAACGAAGATCCAATAAGGGGTGGCGAGCAAAATAAACGCCACAAATGTGTGCGGATGATAATAAAAATGAGCAAAGCACATGAAAAATGCAAAATGCAATTAGCTAATAACCTATGTTGTTGGTGCGATCTGTGCAAAAAGAAAATAATTTCTCAAACAAGAAGATTGGTCGTGTGCCGCTCTTCTGTGCGGTGGCACTGACCTGAGGATAAGCATAATCTAAATATTCTAGAATTCCCTGTTGTTTGCGACTCTCTACTGTGCGGTGGCACTCACCTAAGGCTTAGCATCTCTTTGAAAGCTCTAGAATAGTTTCTTCTTGAATACTACACGTAGACCACTCAAAAATCTCCTGAGGAACGTTGAATACCATACAAGCGTGGGATCCACAAATGCTTGTTGAAATAATTAAACCTTAAATCATCACCAATGTGTCTCAAAAATCTGTGTATAGATTTAAGAGGACAATTATACTAACAATCATTGTGGATGCAACACTTGAAAGTCAAAACCACTGTGTGCATCTTGTAGCACTAGTATGATTACCTAAACTTGCTAATGACTCTCGATGAAAACAAGAATCTAGCATCAAAAGGTTTTGGAAAAATATTCCAAATGATTTGAGAAACCTGTATGATTCCATGATGAATGGTTCCAGTTATGATCAAAGTAACTAGACGCTATACTGTACAGGATGAATTCTAATACCTAAGCACATAATCGTACACTACCCGTCTAGAGGCTCAAGAACACTTGTTTCAAGTTCATAGATCACAGTTGACCATTATGTAATCATTCATAAGGTTACATTAATCGTTAAATTGATCAGAACTGTGTTCTCTCTAATTGGATCGCCAATCAAATAGGATTCCACACTACCTGGTTATGGCGACGGTGAAGGGGATGCCGGATCTTAGGAAGAAATATCTGGTAGATAATTATCGTTGGATTTCAACTTCACACAAAATTACAATAAAATATGTTTTTAGTTTTGTTTTATTTCCAGTTGTTTAATTCAATTAATTACATTTACGTTAGTAGGTAAATGTCGGACTACACAGAGAAAGTAAATCTGGGAATCACTCACTAAAAGGGTCACGTCTGAGGTGACCAATGGGGTTTTTCCAATGTAAAAGGGTCACGTCTGAGGTGACAGACTGTTTTGCTCTCAAACGGATCATGTCTGAGATGATCAGTGGTTAAAATGTCTTATCTATAAGTAAAAGAGTTAAGTGTATGAATGGTCAAAAGTTCAAACTCATAAGTATTATCCATATGCATGACTGGATCAGGAGTATGGATGATTCGCACGATTAACCCACACATATGGACCAGACGTGCGATTGGACCATAAGCATGAGTAAACTCACATGATTGGATCATAAGTTTGAACCAATCGCATGAATGGAGGTGACCGAATCAGACAATCGCACGACTCACACCTAGGCGCATGATCGAAGGTGACCGACTGTGCCAGCCGCATGACTGAACCTCAGTCGCACGAATCAAGTACACGACTAGGTTCAGTCGAATGACTGGAGGAAACCCTAGTATAAATAGAGGGGGAGTAAGTCGCAGTCACTCATCACTCGCAAATCGTCCCAAATCGCACGATTGTATCATTACTCTGCCAAAATCTTGACTTACTATTATAGATTGATTACCATTGCTCCTAACGATTGCGCTTGATTATACAGGTAATGTGTGGCGTCATTCAATCAATGGATCATCGAATCCTGCCCTAATTCCACGCAATTAAGCCCTTAAAAAGAACCAAAAACTCAGTTCACTAAAGGGAACGATGTTAGAGGTTAAAGGGAACGATTGCTAGTCTAATGAGCCAAACCACAACGTCTAAAATAAAGTTTTGGTTAAGATTCAAATTTGAATGGACACACAGACTGTCATCCGAATGGGGATACTGATGAACTTCAATCGAACGATTGAGCTAGGCAACTGGCACAATCGCACGACTGAGATGAGCGATTGGCACAATCGCACGACTATACCATGCGGTTGACTTCAGTGGCACGACTGTGTGAACCGCATGGGAAAGCATACCACTAAGCCTAGTCGCTAGCTTAATCGCACGATTGAGGCCAATCGCACGACACAGACTCAGTCGCACTATCCAATTGCACGACAGAACATACAGATTCTAGTCAAATAAATTCATCTGTCATACATACTCTAATTTTTATCTATCTTGTGTTACAACAGCATGGCTAGTCGATGGACACTGAGCACAAAGTACAACATACGTGCTTATCTTGACTTGAGATCAGAAGCTTCCTTCGCTGCCCAAGGAGAGAGAGGACGTAGTTATCCTAGAGGTGATGGATGATACCACCCAAGGAAGGATGAGGGTATACCGGGGGAAGCAGGTGAAGCCCCCAGTAATGAGGTTGTTTGGGCATCACGCTCACGAGGACTACGTGGCGCTAGCGAAGAGGAAGTGGTATAACGGTGATAGTGACTCCGACTCTGAGCTGATTGGGCTCCCATTAGATGATTCTGATGATGATGACAGTGGTGATGGTGGAGATATTGGCCCTACCCAATCTAGGGCCACTACCACGATGCTATATCTCCACCATCCACCCACGGAGGAGTTGACATGGCACGATTCCATCAGGACTTTCGTCCTGATGAAAAGGAGGAGAGTGATGAGTAGCCGTTAGTTCGGACGGTGGGCAGCAGGGAGGTTGCCATCGAGAGAGAGATAAAGGCGGTAGGTGGACGCCAAGGTGAGTGTGGGGAGGCTACTACTGATCCATCTTACACCCTAGAAGAGCCTAGAAGCCAAGGGGGAGCCATGGTATCCAAGAGCTCGAGGAGAAAGAGAATAACTCAACCCTATGGCATGAAGGGGAAGAGGCCAAGGTTCACATTGCTCACCACCACCACCACAACTACCACCACTTCTACCACACCACCCACCACTACTACCACACAACCCACTACTACTACCAAACCACCGATTACTACTACCACACCCTCCACCACTACTATCATACCACCTTCTACTACTACATCCTACCCTTTACCACCCACTCATATAACACCACCCATATTCACCACTATCACCAATACCACCACCAGCCACCATGACGGACCATTATCCCACCCGACATTCCCCACAGGATCATCTTTACCTCCCATTTGGGTAGAGAAATAGCTGTGAGCACTTAATCATATGGTGCTCAAGCTGTTGGCGGCTGATAAAGACAAAGCTGCCCAAATAAGTTAGCTTGTCGAGCTAAATGCCACACAAGCACAAGAGATCTCTTACCAATCATAGTAGATCGCACAACAAGCACAACAGATTTCCCAACTCCAGGAGCATAATGCCAAATCAATGCAGAGGATTGAGGAGTTGGAGACATCTAATAGGTCTATCATTCTTAAGATAAAGGGATCAAAATATGAGCCTCAGAAGATCAGAGAAGGTGATGATGATGATGGTGATGAAGAAGATGATGACAGTGATGATGATGAGACCAGCAATGATGATGAGACCAGTGATGATGAAGAGACAAAGGAATGGCAGAATGATGATGATGATGAAGGAGATGTAGATGCATCTACCTTAGCTCAAGGTCAAGAGAGACGTACAAAGAGAAATCAAGACCAAGGGGCCTCATCTTTTGCCCCACCTACTGACGTGCCTACTATTCAGGGCAAAAATAGTGCTTAGATATTTATGTACTTGAAAACTTTTGTACTTGAATCTTGTATTAATATTATGTAATTAATGTTTTACATCTTTATCAATTGTTTGATTGTCTTGATTAATTACTAACAATTGATGTGTTACATGTTTAAATCAAGGACATCAATCATCTCAGCAAGATGAGTATGGTATTACTCCCCTTCAGCAAATCAAGTCACAACTTAAATGATTCTTGATTTGTAAGGGATCGTCAGAAGATCAGTAAGATATACTCCTGAAGAAGGAGAAATCATTCATGACCTTACTGGTGAACAGCTTGCTGAGATGTTCCGGCTCAATCCAGACGAGATTGTCACGGACGCTCCTAATTTTGAAGTTACAAGTGATGATGAGCTAAATGACATAGATGAAATCGAGATCGAGTACGTCATTTCTGATCATTATCCAAAGTATGCTGATAGAGAGGAAAATGTAGTCCCCAATCTAGGTGATACTCTCATCAGTGATACGTATGAAAAGCTGGATCAGATGGAGAAAGAGTCCGAGAAGAATGAAGGTCAAGCCCAAGCCTCTACGTTGATGTCAGCATCAAAAAGGCTGAATGGGTGGCTGTTTTGCTGAAATCCGAGCCATGCCTACTCCATAGAAGCCCAACGTCTGTACAAAGTCAAGAAACACTTAAAGATGTCAGGAAAGATCATAGCATGGGCTTATTTTTAGGATTTAAATGTGTATGTCGTAAAGAGAGAAAAGGGCATAGAGTACTTTAGATTTCCACACGATCTAAAGACTATTCCTGGTTCTAAGCTCAACCAGCTAGCAAACCTGAAGTTGCTATATGCTAATCCAATGAAAATCTCAGGTTGGTTTAAGGCTGCATTGTGGAAAGAGTACCACACCAGGTAGGTTAACTTCAGACCTCAATAACCGACAAGGTACATCAGACGGTCTGAAGTTGATTCCATTACTGGAAAGCTGAAGATATTGCTGAAGTAGAGTCCACCATGCACAAAGTCGAGAATCCCTCTAAGGGAAATGCCACAAGATTTCACTCCACACTTCAAGTGGTGGTACTATGATTGAGAACATGTGAAAGTATTATAGTCTTGCAAAAAGAGAGCCAAATGGATACTATTCGGGTATTTGACCCAATGTGGCTGACTAACTTGTCTACTGATGATGTATACACATTTTACAAGTCGCCACTGTTCTATGATTTGCAAGACATTGTACAAGCCCTCTAGTTTCAGAATGTTATAAGGCTCTATTTTGCATTCGAGATACATACCAGAGCTACAAGAGAGGAGAAGTGCTTGAAGTTTGAATAGCTAACGAAGAATGTTAGACAATGATGTAAACTAGGTCTAAGGGAGAGTTTGTAGATACATGTGTACCTAGATTAGGATCTTAATGTAAAATGTCTTTCATTTCTTACGTATGTGTAATTGAATGGGTATGAATGAAATGCAATGTGTGGTTAATGCATATATTGTTTAATATTTCATTATGTATTGTGTGATAACGCATATTGAACTAATTATATAGGTTTGTGGTTGTTTACATAAATCTTATTCAATAATGATTGAGAAACATGTTCAAACTTAATCGTGTGAAGTTCTCATGCGAATGGACCATGCTAACGGACCATACGCATGAATATTTCATGCTAATGGACCATACACATGAATATTTCATGCTAATGGACCAGTCGTATGACTAAACCAAGAGACTGGATGAGTCGCACAATAGACACATAGGATTGACTCAGTCGCATGATTGGATATTCAGTCATGGGGATGGATAAATCGGATGATTCAGTCGCATGACTAAACCATGGTAATGGTTCAGTGTACGAATGGAAACCCTAACCTATAATACCACCTAATTCGTGGAAAACTGAAGAATTTGAATACCTAAGCACATAATCATACCCTACCCATCCAGAGACTCAAGAACACCTGTTCTAAGTTCATAGATCACAGTTGATCGTGTTCTAATCATTCATAACATTTCATTAATCGTTAGATTGATCTTAACTGTGCTCTCCCTAATTGGATCGCCTATCAAATAGGATTCCGCACTATTTGAGTTGGTATATGCGCAGAATCAGTTAGTACTCCGTACCTAAACGGTCCTAACATATGGTAGTCAGGACATGTCCCTAACTTACGTTTTGTCACCAACTAAAGTTGGTAACATGTGTTGAGTTTATTTGAAGATAAAACCGTTTTATCCTCTTGGTATTTCAGAAAAACGCAGCGGATAATTTGTATTTAAAACATGATTTTAGATCTGAAAATCCATGTTTTATGATGATTAATATACAAATAAACAAACCCATAACAATAAGGATCATTTATGTGGATTAAACAAGCTATGAATACATAAAACATCCATAATAGACAACCATTATGAAGCTGCCAAAACTACCTTTCAGCAGTGGATAATAACACTCCAAAAGAGCTGCCAAAAACCGTGGGTTTGATGGAGATGGAGATGTCAAAATCGGCCAAGACTCCAAGAAGAGGAGATCCTCAAGCTAGTATACCCAAGCTTGTATGCAACCACCTTCTAGTTAGGAAGAATAACACCACAAAAAGCCAAATGAACCCTCTTTTTCTGCTGAAAATCCGTAAGGTTTAGAGAGAGAGAGAGAGATTGTGTTTTGGTAAAATTGCATGAATGAATCATAGAGAGCATTGAGTGGGTGTAGTATTAAAGTGTTGTCAATTTTCAAGAGGAAAATTGGTCCAATCCCAAGCAAGGGGCGGCCAAGACCAAAAAAAATCAAAACCCATTTCCCTCTTAAAATTTATAACACATTACACATTGTTACTTGTCATATGTCACATAATAAAGGTTACTTTCTAGACCAAATTAAAATGTGACATATGTGCTCTTTAATTAAACAATTTTAATTAAAGTACACTCATGTGTTATAAGTTGTTATTTAAACCCCTTTTAAATGACAAGAATAACAGTAAACTCATCAACAAATTATCCTAACAATTTGTTCCATCTCATATGCAATTTATTTAGAAAACCCATTTTCTAAATTGATGTAAATATTTAATTGCATGATCATATCATCAATTAAATATAAATTGGTGTTTGCCAAGCTTGTTATTGGGTATAACCCGACTTGGATCATAACGTACTAACCACATCAATATTCTAAGTGTCTTGGGCACACAGAATCCAACAATCTCCCACTTGCCCAAGATTCATAGAAGATTGATGCAAGCAGTAAATACCGCCTAACAACGGTTCACTACCCTTAATACGCATGACTTGTAGCCATTCAATAACATCATCCCTTCAACTACCCTACTTGAAATGATTTAGGTGAATCAATCATCTATCCTTTTGTTTCAGATGTCATGTTAAATCCAAGAACACAGAATGATCATTCTTGTTGATTTAACTTATCAGGCCTTAGACATCTAACTCTCAACGAATAAGAGGAACAAATTCCATCTTGACTACATATGTTTCTCACAGACACCTCGTGTCATACCTGAATATACCTTATGTACTGTCCACTATTTCAGGACAGTGAAGAAGAAGCTCAAGGTGTAACACTTGGTGAATATCAAAACCCAATATGTATCTCAGGTCGGAGGATACCAAATGATATTCGCCTTTACTCAAAATTACTTATGATCAATCAATAAGATTCCATGTAGTAAAATTTGAGATGCGGGTTAGTCCAATATTTGTATCCCACAAATATCTATGAACCTTGGTAGCAACCATTGCTCTATATTCATCCTTATGAATATCAACCAATCCAAGTTCATAATAGTCTTACCTTCAAACTTGTTCCCACAAGTATGAACGACTACGGACATTTAGAGTAAACATTTTACTCATGGATTAAACATGCTAAATTGGAATATTTGAAACATTATAACCAAATAACTTTATTCAAATATAGAAATTCCACATATCCAAATACAAATTTACAGATCAAATCCAATCACTAGAATATCGAAGTCCCATGGCACAAGTATGACCTTCATGCTTTGCCTTTTCAAGGAGCTTCGTGAGAGGATCCGCAATGTTTTGATCTGTATGAACTTTGCGAATACATATCTTTCCCTTTTCAACTTCATCTCGTATGTAGTTGAATCTCCGCTCAATGTGCCTAGTCTTTTGATGAGCACGGGGTTCCTTGATTTGAGCAATCGCACCCTCGTTGTCACAAAAAATCTCTAGGGGGTCCTGAATGGAAGGGACAACCCCTAGATCGGCAATGAATTTCTTTATCCATGCAGCTTCTTGAGCTGCCAATGAGGCGGCGACATATTCTGATTCTGTAGTTGATAGAGCCACCACATCCTGCTTGGAGCTCTTCCAAGAGACAGCTCCTCCATTCAGAATGAAAATGTATCCCGATTGTGATCGTGAATCGTCACGATCGGTTTGGAAACTTGCATCCGTGTAACCTTTTACAACGAGTTCCTCGTCACCAGATCCATAGATCAGGAACATATCTCTTGTCCTCCTTAGGTACTTAAGTATGTTCTTAACAGCCATCCAATGACTGTTTCCAGGATTCTGCTGGTAACGGCTTGTCATGCTTAAGGCGCATGACACGTCCGGTCGAGTGCATATCATTGCATACATGATGGATCCTATAGCAGATGCGTATGGGATTGCCTTCATTTTATCTTGCTCTTCTTTGAGCTTGGACATTGAGCCGTACTCAATATCGTTCCTCTTTGAATAGGTACGGTACCTTTCTTAGAATTCTCCATCTTGAACCTTTTCAAGATTTTATCAATATATGCACTTTGATTCAAACCAATCAACCGCCTTGATCTATCCCTATAGATCCTTATTCCCAGAATATAGGCGGCTTCACCAAGATCCTTAATGGAAAAACAACTTCCAAGCCAGGTTTTTACACCTTCCAAGGTTGGAATGTCATTTCCAAATAGTAGTATGTCATCAACATACAATACTAGGAAGTTATTGTGCTCCCACTAGCCTTCTTATACACACAAGCCTCATCAGCGTTTTTGATGAAACCAAATTTCTTTACTTCCTCATCAAAACGGTGATTCCAGCTTCTCGATGCTTGTTTAATCCATAGATTGATTTCTTTAACTTGCATACTTTATTAGGATGTTTTGGATCGACAAAACCTTCAGGCTGAACCATATAGACATCTTCCTCGAGATATCCATTTAGGAAAGCGGTTTTGACATCCATTTGCCAAATCTCATAATCATAATGAGCAGCTATGGCAAACAATATCCTTATAGACTTTAGCATCGCAACAGGTGAGAAGGTTTCATCATAATCAACCCCTTGAGTTTGAGTGAAACCTTTTGCTACAAGTCTAGCTTTATAAGTATCCAAGTTTCCATGCATATCCGTTTTCTTCTTAAAAACCCACTTACTTCCAACTATTTTGGAGTTAAGAGGTGGTACAACCAAGTCCCATACTTGATTGTCATACATGGATTGCATCTCAACGTTCATGGCTTCAAGCATTTGTCACAATCCGTATTGGACATTGCATCATGGTATGGTTGTTGTTCAGAAATCTATCACATAGCATCCATCCAGAAAAATCCGTATCTTTCAGGCGGATTACTAATTCTAGCACTTCTGCGAACGTCTTGTGTGTTTTGATCAACCCCTGATCATCCTCAACATCCTCATGTTGAGTGCTACTTTCAACCAAACGTATATCGGTTGTGTGTCTTGATCCTCTTCAAGATCCACTGTTCTACTGCCAACTCCTTCCATAAGGAACTTTGCTTCTAAGAACTCACCCTTTCTGGCAACAAACACCTTTTGTTCCAGTGGATCATAGAAATAATATCCCATAGAATCTCTAGGATATCCAATAAAGATACAATGGGAGATTGGACTTCCAATTTGTTTGGGGTGGGAGTTTTAACATAAGCCTCACAACCCCAAACCCTTAAGTATGATAGGGATGGAACCCTTCCATGCCATATCTCAAAAGTGTCCTTTCCACCTTTTTGGTTGGGGCCATATTTAGAATACGGCCGCGGAGAGCAGAGCGAAACCCCAAAATGATAGAGGTAATGTGCTTTTCTAGCCATCATAGATCGGACCATATCCAATAAGGTTCGATTCCTCCTCTCAGACACACCATATGTTTGTGGTGTTCCAGGTGGAGTGAGTTGTGAGACAATCCCACAACTCCTAAGATGATTTTGAAAGGCATCACTTAGGTATTCACCTCCTCTATCGGTACGAAGAATTTTAATTGACTTGTTGAGTTGATTTTCTACTTCATTTTTGAAGATTTTGAACATTTCAAAAGCTTCGTCTTTGTGCCTTAACAAGTACACATACCCATAGCGACTATAATCGTCGGTAAAGGTAATGAAGTATCTTTCACCATTCCTAGTCATTGGCTTAAAAGGACCACATACATCCGAATGTATGATTCCTAATAAATCTTTTGCCCTTTCGGTAGTTCCACTAAGGGTGCCTTAGTCATCTTACCTTGTAAACAAGACTCACAAACATCAAATGAATCACATTCATTTGTTTTAAAAGACCATTCTTTTGAAGTGTTTGTAAACGTTTCTTGTTTATATGACCAAGACGACAATGCCAAAGATAGGTATCACTTAAGTCCAACTTGAGTTTCTTGGTGTTAGTTTGGTACAATGAACTATTTAAAGTATTTTCATGAACCAATTCATAAATACCATTAATTGGAATAGCTTTAAAATAGAACATACCATTTAAAGAACATGAATATCATTTTCAATAAAGATAATACATAATCATAATGTCTTAATTGGGATACAGAAATAATGTTCCTAGTCAACTAGGAGCATACAAAACATTCTTCAAAATACTTCCAAACCACTTGGAAGTCTTAGGATGTAGTCTCCACGAGCTTCAACTAAGACTTTAGTTCCATTTCCCATGAAGAGGCTAACATCCCCTTGTTTGAAGTCCCTACTTCTTGTGAACCCCTGCAACAAATTGCAAATGTGAGTTCCACATCCGTATCCAATACCCATGTGTTAGAAGATGTAACATTAAGATTAATATGAATCATGTATATTGTACCTGAGTCTGCCCGGCATCCCTCTTGGCTTTCAACTCTTGGAGATGGACAGGACAATTCCTTGCCCAATGTCCAATCTCCCCACACTTGAAGCATGGGTCATTTGTAGCAACCTTTTGCTTCTTCTCTTGTGGTTTGGGTGGCACCCTTGCCACCCCTTTCCCTTTTCCCCAAGCGGGTCCCTGCCCTTGGCAACTTTTGCCTTGGGTGCAGGACGAGGCCTTTTATTGTTCCCACCTTCATTGATGGTGAGAACAGGTAAAACCCTTTTACCCATGGCCGCCTCGGCAGTTTTGAGCATTGAGTGAAGCTCACCAATGCTTTTGTCCCAAGCATTCATGTTGTAATTCATCACGAATGTCTCGAACCTCTTGGTAAGGCCATTCAGGATCAAATCCGTGGCCAATTCCTTCGAGACGGGACAATTAAGCCTCTCGAGGCGGTCAATGTGACTTTTCATCTTAAGTACATAAGATGAAACAGATTGGTTGTCGTCCATACGACATGCATGGAGTGCTCGAACCGTTTCGAAGCGCTCAACCCTTGCTTGTTGTTGGAACGTTTCCTTCAGCTGGGTTATCATGTCGTAAGCTCCGTGGTGTTCATACTCCTTTTGGAGATCCGGAGTCATGCTCGCTAGAATGAGACAAGACACTTGGACGGAGTCCTCAGTGTACTTTAGCCAATCATTCAAGGCCTCCTCATCATCCTCGCTAGGTTGATCAGGGATGGGTCGTCTAAAACGTACGATCTTCTCTCTCTGCTTTGAGAACGATTCTCAAGTTTCGATACCAATCGATGAAGTTGTTGTGATTTAGACGTTCCTTTTGGAGGATCGCTCGTAAAGATTGGTTGGACGCGGATGAGTTATCGGAATTATCATTATTAGAGGCCATCTACAAAATTTAACAAAGTTTTATTTAGAATTTTCGATATTATCAATTTTAATAATTAATGCCTATTAAGGTCAATTATATATTAAAATCTAGAACCCAACATTACATTTAAATTGTGGTTAGGTGACCTTTATCCCACGATTTAAATTAATAAGGTGGTCAACGATTGACGGTTGCAACCATTTTGCAACTTCTAGAGGTATGGGATCGACCTTTGAACATCATATGTAAAGTCGGCATGTAAATCCCATCAACACCATTTGGAAACCACATTGTAGGTGATCCATTTAACATGGTTTGCAAATCAAGACATCCTACTTACACCCACGTGTGAGTTTGCCAAAACAAATGGTTAGGTGACCTTTATCCCATAAGTAAGGCATTCTCACCTCAAATCACAAGTTCCCTCAAAATGGTTAGGTGACCTTTATCCCACTAAGAGTTCCCAAGTGACTCAAGTGTTGTGTAAAAGGACGGTGTTGATCTCGTTTTTAAAATTTTAGAGATTTCTTAATTCTAGTTTAGAAAACTCTATGTACTTGTATTTGTATGCTTTCAATACAAGGTACCCTATGGTTCTTAGATTAAAACCAATTTTAATCTTTCAAATCATTAAACCATTTTAATAACTTTTATTAACTTTAAAGAACCAACATTTTCAGCTTGTTAAGTTTGTTAATGAGTTTATGATGAATATTCAAATACAAACCAAACAATCAAACAACAAACAATCAACCAAGCATAAAACATAAACAAACATATGTGCATAACCATAGCCCTTATGTTGACAACACTTGTTTGCCATCACAAGTGTTGTCTTTGGTCTTTCTAAGGGTCAAACATATCATAAAGGTTCCAAGAACCTCCCACTAGAAACCGCATCCAAATGCTCCATGTTTCTTGTGTCTTTGTGTCCATCTTTGGGTCTTGATCTTGTACATCTTCCTTTTACAAAATTGTATCCTAATACATTTTTCTAGTAAAGGAAATGAACCTAATATATTATTACATAACCAAATGAATGAATAATTACAACCCAAATGAATAAACACAAAAATTACAACCAAATTGAATGAATAAAACAACCACTAGAATCATCCAAACAACACAAGGCCACAAGCTAGGTTATGCACATTAACAACCAATGATCATATCATCAATTCATATAATGAAAACCCCATTTAAAACCCCAAATTTCAGCCAACATAAACTGAAATTTTGGTTTTAATCATTGTCCATACAACCAACATTCATAATATGTTTCTTTCAAGGTCTAATCACTAGCATGTGTGATATGACCTTGAAAGTTTGGGGAATCATTCATATAAACTATAACAGCCCAAAATCAGCCTATAACATGTCTAATATCATCTTTTAAAACCAATTTCAAAAGATAAAACAAGCAAGTCATCCACATAACGGCTCTTGATGCCATTGTTGAGTTTATTGAAGATAAAACCGTTTTATCCTCTTGGTATTTCAGAAAAACGCAGCGGATAAATTTGTATTTAAAACATGATTTTAGATCTGAAAATCCATGTTTTATGATGATTAATATACAAATAAACAAACCCATAACAATAAGGATCATTTATGTGGATTAAACAAGCTATGAATACATAAAACATCCATAATAGACAACCATTATGAAGCTGCCAAAACTACCTTTCAGCAGTGGATAATAACACTCCAAAAGAGCTGCCAAAAACCGTGGGTTTGATGGAGATGGAGATGTCAAATCGGCCAAGACTCCAAGAAGAGGAGATCCTCAAGCTAGTATACCCAGCTTGTATGCAACCCACCTTCTAGTTAGGAAGAATAACACCACCAAAAGGCCAAATGAACCCTCTTTTTCTGCTGAAAATCCGTAAGGTTTAGAGAGAGAGAGAGAGAGAGATTGTGTTTTGGTAAAATTGCATGAATGAATCATAGAGAGCATTGAGTGTGTGTATGTATTAAAGTGTTGTCAATTTTCAAGAGGAAAATTGGTCCAATCCCAAGCAAGGGGCGGCCAAGACCAAAAAAATCAAAACCCATTTCCCTCTTAAAATTATAACACATTACACATTGTTACTTGTCATATGTCACATAATAAAAGGTTACTTTCTAGACCAAATTTAAAATGTGACATATGTGCTCTTTAATTAAACAATTTTAATTAAAGTACACTCATGTGTTATAAGTTGTTATTTAAACCCCTTTTAAATGACAAGAATAACAGTAAACTCATCAACAAATTATCCTAACAATTTGTTCCATCTCATATGCAATTTATTTAGAAAACCCATTTTCTAAATTGGTGTAAATATTTAATTGCATGATCATATCATCAATTAAATATAATTGGTGTTTGCCAAGCTTGTTATTGGGTATAACCCGACTTGGATCATAACGTACTAACCACATCAATATTCTAAGTGTCTTGGGCACACAGAATCCAACAACATGTACTATAATAAAAGGTGAACAATGGAATAAAGTATGGTAAACTACATGGCTCTTTGAGAAAGCGCCATACACTATCAATGGTCTGTAGCAGAGTCTCAGAGACCATACTTATGTCCACTGGTTGTGGCCCTCTGAAAAGAGTTAGTTAATGAGAACTATAATCATATTCCCATCTGTTGATACATGTATGTACCTAGATCATGATATATGATGTAATAGATCTTGTTTGGTATGATTAATGAAATGATATTAATAGTTTGTTAGTTATAATGTTTATGTTTCATTAATGTGTCGACATTGAATTGGTTAATTAGGTTAGTGATTGCTTGAATGATACACATAATGTTTATTAATTAATACACAATACATTCAAACTTAACATAATAAAGTTCTCATGCGAATGGCTCATGCGAATGAACCATACGCATGAATAACTTCACACGATTGACTCAGTCGCACGACTGAACCAGGAGACTGAATCAGTCGTACGATTGTAACATAAGATTGGCTCAGTCGCACGACTGAACACTCAGTCGTACGAATGAATCAACCGCATGGTTCAATCGCACGACTGAACCAGACTAATGGTTCAGTTGCACGATTGAATAATACCGACCTATAAATACAACTCAATTCGTGAAAAAGAGTGACTCTCGATTAATTACGATTCCAAACGTACCCTAGCCGTCCGGAAACCTCTCAATCGATTTCTAACGTTAGTTTCAATTCTTGATTGATTCTTCGTGTGTTCTCACTGATTGGATCGCCAATCAAATAGGATTCCGCACTATTTGATCTGGTTTACACGTTAATCTCTAGGTATTTCGGTCACATACCACGTCCTAACAAGTGGTATCAGAGCTATTGGCTCTTGATTACGTGTGATTCAATCAAGATTGATAAAAAGTTTGTGTTTTTGCACTAATAACGCAATCTTTTGTGTCAAAAAGTGATCTTGGATGTTCCCTGCTCATCAAAGTTTGGTTTCTACGGACTTAGGCAATTCAACCTTGCGAAAGTTCGAATTTTTATGGCTAAAACACGTTTAACCTAGAAATTTTCGCATAACAGCAGCTTCAGTCGCACGAGTGAGCCATTCGCACGACTGGACTCATTCGCATTGCTTAGTCGCACGATTGGACATAGTTCGTATCTCCATTCGTACGATTGAACCGTTCGGTCGCACGGTTCATACGCATCAGATTCATTCGCACGACTGAGCTAATCAGTTAGTTCAGCCGCACGATTGAACCAGTCGTAGAGTTCATACGCACGACTGAGTGTTCATACGCACGCCTAGTCCATTCGCACCCTTCATTCGGCCGACTCAAAATTGCTTATTAGACTTAAAGTTATTTACAATGGAAGATCAATTATCAGCCTTTACTGCTGGGAAGGACTCTAGGATCCAAAACCTGCTGCTACTTGAGAGTGAGGTGGGTAATCATAATAAACCACCAAAGCTTTTAACGTTATATGAGTTTCCCCACTGGAAACAATGTTTTGAGATCTACCTCAATGGAGTGGATCCAAATCTATGGGAGGCCATCGAGATTGGATATAGTACACCGGTGGGAGCCGATGGAGTAAAGTTAACCTTAGGAGGGATGACAGATGCGTAGAAAGTCAAATATAATGCAGAGAAGAGGGTATATGCATTGATTACACAGTCTATCCCTAAAGAGATATTCCACCAGTACTCAGAGAATAAGCAGTCCAAGAAACTATGGGATGAGCTAGAGAAGAGGTACGACGGGAATGCCTCATTGAAGGCAATCAAGGCTAAGGAGTTAAAGAAGGAATTCGACAACTTCTCATCGATGGGAAACGAGATTTTGGACGATGTTATAGATAGATTCTACCATCTGATGAGTGAACTGCATACACATGGAGTGGCTACTACCATGGAAGAGAAAGTTAATAATTTTGCAGACGGATTGCCTGAAAAATGGGTTTCATTCGTGTCTAATCTTAGACAAAATGGAATGCTGTCAAAACTGGATATTAATGACTTCATTCTGAAGTTGCGAGAAGCATCACTTAGAATGAAGTACAGAGCTCAGAAGTCTACGTACAATCAAAATCCAGCTTTATACAATGCCACTCCTCAAGCTAAGACATCTGGAGCACCCCTCCAGACTGCATTTGTGTCTAGCTCATCGAGTCCTATACATGCACCTTCTTCAGGTTCAGAAATGTCAGGGTCTTCTTCTACCCAATACATTGGATCTGAAGCAAATGCTACTAGACTGAAGATCGATAACCTCGGTAATTTGACTGTGGAAGTAGCTCTGGAGCACATGGATCTATTAGCAGCAATGGTCCATTCCTATGACGAACTTGTTGCTGGAAAGATTGGAAACTGCCATCTGGCAGACGAGGACTACGAGCAGGTGGACGAAATGGAGTTTGAGAGAATGGACATAATGTGGGCCTTAGCAAGTGTTGTCCGGAGGGCGAAGAAGTTTGTGAAAAAGACTGGAGAGAACTTGGTTGCTACTAAGGATACCACCTTTGGCTTCAACAAGAGTAAAGTGACCTGCTTTAACTGTGGTGAAAAAGGGCACTTCAAGAGAGAATGTGTGAAGCCAAAGAAGACTGGGAACGGGAACCCGTTCTCATCCTTCACTCGTCTAGACAAGCAAACTACCAGTTCTACTTCCTCAAACAAGGACTCAAAAGGCTTGACTACTCATGATGATGAAGGACAGGATTGGAGCTTTAGGTTTGTCTCACCAGGAGAATCAAACATTGCAAATGTAGAAGATATTGACAGTGATTCCGCTAGTGAAGGAGATCTAGCAGTTGAGATAGCAATGTCACATAGTGAAGAAGCAACTGCAACCGAGGTCAGTTACAAGCCAAAAGTGGAGACTACCATGTTAGAGACAGAAAAGACAGAAGCAAAAGAATCAGAATCATCTGATACTACATTGATGGCAAACGCTTCTGAATCTGCTCAGGTTGTTCAATACAGTGCTGAAACTAACACGTGGATAGTAGACAGTGGAGCATCCAGGCACATGACAGGAAACAGAGCTCTTTTATCAAATGTCAAACAAATAAAAGGAGGGCATGTTTCATTTGCTGGAAACAAGGGAGGATATATCACAGCTCAGGGAGAAGTTGGAAATCAGAAAGTTAAGTTTGATAGCGTGAACTATGTTTAGCAACTTCAAAACAACTTACTCTCTGTTTCACAAATATGTGATAAGGAATTTAAGGTCATCTTTGATAACAAGAAGTGTTATGTACTGAAGAAAGACTACGTGACCCCAGAGGACCAAGTATTGATGACTGCTTCAAGATATAAAGATCTTTATGTCTTGGATCTGTCAAAAACTTCTACAATAGATCATGAGGTTCGGTGTTTTCTATCCAAAGCTACTGAAAAAGACTCCATCTCCTGGCATAGGAGAATGGGACACATCAGTCAAAGGAAGATGAATCACTTGATTCAGAAGGATCTAGTGAGAGGTGTAAATGTCAAGAACTTTCAGCTTCCTGATTTCTGTATAGCTTGCAAGAAAGGTAAACGGATAAATAAGTCTCATAAGGAAAAGAAAGTTAATTCAATAGAACTTCCTCTTGAACTTCTACACATGGATCTATTCGGTCTAGTCAGTACAAAGAGCATTGTAGGCGACCTGTACTGTTTTGTGGTCACTGATGACTACTCAAGGTTCACTTGGGTAATGTTTCTGAAATCCAAATCAGAAACATTTGAATCATTCAAGGAGTTGGTAACCACACTGGAATCTCTCTACAAGCTGAAAGTTAGACAAGTACGCTCAGACAACGGAACGGAATTCAAGAACCATTGGATGGAGGAATACTGCAAGGAAAAGGGGATTGTGCATCAATTCACTTCTGCATACACACCTCAGATGAATGGCGTTGTTGAGAGAAAGAACAGGAGCTTGATAGAGACACACGGACTATGCTGGCAGACTCGAAACTGCCTATCCAATTTTGGAATGAGGCAGTGGCAATGCATGTTATACACTGAATCGAGTCCTGATAGTCAAACACCACGGAAAAACATGTTACGAGCTACTACAAAGACGCAAACCGAACTTGGAGTATCTCAAACCATTTGGGGCACCGTGCACACTTCTGAAGAAGACACAAGAGGGTAAATTCAGCGAGAAGGCACATGTAGGCATCTTTCTAGGATACAACATACCTAACAAGCGAGTTTACAATAACTCAACAGGTGTATTAGAAGTTTGGTGTAATGTTGATGTTCATCGATGCACCACACCGCCTACTGGCAAAGGACCCGCCTACTTCTTTGACTATGATGGAGTCTTCATGTCCTTCAACATTCCTCTCTCTCCCTCGGATAACGAATTAGCTACACGAATGATGTATGATAGTTTGAATCCACCAACATCTAGCTCACAGGGAGAATCATCTACTCATTCAGGGGGAGTACTCGACGACAGTGACACCTCCTCTGAAAATGAAGCTGAAGAAGATACCAGAACAGTCAGGAGGAACAGGTTCCAGTTCCTGAAAGTCCACAAGCATCTACCAGTGGTGCATCTTCGACGTCAGAGCCTCAAACTCCAAATACCTCAGATGAAGAACCAAATGTTCATCATCTTGGCTCTGAGGTAGCTGTTCCTACTACTCCAGGATCACGTCTAAACATTTATCATCCCTTAAACAATGTCATTGGGGATGTCCGATCAGGAGTACAAACCCGAAATCAGCTGTACTCAGCTGACTATGCCTCTGTTATGGAAAAGGGGTATACACATGATGGTGCCTATCGGTGTTTTGTCTCATAGGTTGAGCCAAAATATGTCAGTGAAGCACTAAATGATGAGGCATGGGTGAGTGCAATGCAAGAAGAACTTCTTCAGTTCAAGAAGTTAGGTGTATGGTCTCTGGTTGATAGACCTAAAGGTGCTAAGATCATTGGCACCAAATGGGTTTTAAAATGCAAGAAAGATGACCAAGGGGTCATTATCAGGAACAAGGCTCGACTGGTTGTTCAGGGATTTCACCAAGTCGAGGGAATTGACTACAATGAGGTATTTGCACCCGTGGCAAGGATGGAAGCCATTCGTATCTTCCTTGCCTTGCATCGTACATGAAGATTAAAGTCTATCAATTAGATGTGAAGAGTGCATTTCTTCATGGGGAAATTAGAGAAACAGTTTATGTCAGTCAACCCGAGGGACTTGAAGATCCTTATCATCGGGATAGAGTCTACAAGCTCGACAAGGCTTTATACGGGCTTCATCAAGCTCCAAGAGCTTGGTTTGAGAAACTCTCGACTCATCTTGTGAAACACGGCTTTCGTAGGGGAGTCATTGACTGCACGCTGTTCATTAAAGAAAAAGATGGCGACCTACTCCTCGTACAAATCTATGTTGATGACATAATTTTTGGTTCAAAGAACGAAGAGTTATGCAAAGAGTTTGAAGCAGTTATGCAGAAAGAGTTTGAGATGAGTGCTATGGGGGAGATGAAGTTCTTTCTCAGGCTATAGGTGGATCACACACCAAATGGGATCTTTCTACATCAGACCAAGTACGTAAGCGACATTCTCAATCGTTTTGACATGGAGAATGCATCTGCTGCAGGTACTCCACTGGCTACGAATCACGACATAGCACCTGATGAAAATGGAGATCTTGTGGATGCCATGATGTACCGAGGAATGATTGGATCCCTCATATATCTAACTGCCTCTAGACCTGATATCATGTATGCGACATGTTTATGTTCTAGATATCAGGCTAAACCTAAGGTCAATCATCTGATCGGGGTCAAAAGGATTTTTCGCTATCTAAAGGGTACACCCACACTTGGTTGTGGTATCCTCATGATGATGATTTTGAGCTCTCGGCGTACAGTGACTCGGACTACGGAGGCTGCAAGATGAACTACAAGTCTACATCAGCAGGGTGTCAATTCTTTGGAGAAGATTAATTACCTGGCAGTGTAAGAAGCAGACATCGGTTGCATTGTCAACCTGTGAATCCGAATATGTTGCTACTGCAAGTTGCTGTTCCCAAATCATCTGGATTCAATAGCAAATGCGTTATTACGGTTTAACGTTCCATTCTACTCCTATTTTTGTTGATAACTCTGCTGCAATTGCAGTAACTAAAAATCCGGTCCAACATCCTAAGACCAAACATATTGGTATTAAATATCACTTCATACGAGATTGTTTCGAAAAGAACTTAAGTGATGTGGTAAAAATTAATACTGATTTTCAACGTGCTGACCTCTATACTAAAGCCTTTGATACACCACGTTTTCAATATCTGCTAGAGGTCAACGGCGTTAAAAAGAGAAGTAATGTTATTCCTGATGATGATCATGTGTAGTCCGATGTAGTTTAGTTAATTTTTCTTTTTTATTTTATTTTATTTGTTTATTTTAGTCTGTTTAAATTAAACTCATGTTATTCTGCTGTTTATTAAAATCCTAAAATAATTAAACCAGGTTTGATTTTAGTATTTTAGGGGAGAATAAGTCAGCAAGCAACATTAAAAAAATAATAATAATAATAATAATAATAATAATAATATAATAATAATAAAAAGGGAAACCGAGGGAGAAGGAGTGGAAAGCTGATACGAGGTAGATCGTATCTATGATACCGATTCAAACCCTTTGGAATATGATAGCACACAGGAACAAGTCAAGAGGGACTTTAAAATCCTAATTTAGAAAAAAAATTCAAAGTATAAGTCTGTGTAGTCTAAGCAATATAAAAGGGAAAATGATAGAAAAACTAGTAACTCCTAAGGTAACACAATGAGAGTAGACCTAGAGGTTGCTAGACCACAATTGATATGTCGGTAGATTCAACACAATAGATGATTAGACCGGACTGGTGATCTCAAGATCAAATTAAGTTGTTCAACTGACTATGGGCTTCCATCTTATCACTGGTTAACACAATCAATAATATTCCAATTAGGGGTAATGAGCATGTAAATGCCACAAATGTGTGCGGATGACCATAAATAGAGCAAAGCACGAAAAAAATGAAAGAAAAATGCTATCAAGCTAATGACCTATGTTGTTGGTGCATTTGGTGCAAAATAAAAGCTGCTCTAACAAGGAGATAGGTTGTGTGCCTCTCTGCTGTGCGATGGCACTGACCTGAGGATAAGCATAACCTAGATATTCTAGAATTCATTGTTGTTTGCCACCTCTTTGCTGTGCGATGGCACTGACCTGAGGACTGGTTTCTCTATGAAAGATCTAAGAATAGTCTCTTCTTGTAACAATACCCGTAGACCGCTCAAAAGCTCCTGAGGGATGTTCATTACCATATAAGTGTAGGATCCACAAATGTTCATTGAATTAAATAAACCAAAAACAATCACCGGTTTGAGTCAAGAGTCTGTGTATGGATTTAAGTGGACAAACATATTGACAATCATTGTGGCTGCAATTCTGAAAGTTCAAATCAATGTGGTAATCTAAGAGTTCCAGTATGATTCCCTAAAGCTGCTGATGACTCTAGATGAACACCAAGAATTGAACATCGAAAGAGTTTGATAACAAATCCCAAATGATTTGATGTTCGTGTATGATTCCAAAATTGAATTGGTCCAGGTGTGGTCAATCTAAGTTGAAGCTTTCGACTCCGGAAACAAATCCCGTAGATTCCATCTTAGGGTTTTATCTCTCACAAAAAGTCCAAAACAAATTTTATTTGTGTATTTAGTTTAAGTGTCTAGTTTAATCTTTTAGTGTGTGTGTCTGTCGGACTACATCAGGAAAATCAGAATGGAATTAACTCACCGAAAAGGGTCATGTCTGAGATGGCCACATGTTTTTCAAAGTTTAAAGAGTCACGTCAGAGGTGACAACGTGTTTTAAAAGAGTCTCGTCTGAGGTGACTAAATTAGTTAAGAGCTTATAATGTTATTGTCAAAAGATAAAAGGGTCTTAAAAGTAAAATGTTCAAAATGACTGTAAACTCACTAAGTGTGACCCATTCGCACGATTGGATCATGGTCATGGACCAACTATGCGAATGGCTCCCAATCGGCCGAATGGACATGAGAATGATCCATTCGACCGAATAGAAGGGGGAGAATGAAGCAGTCGACCGACTCAGGCTCAGTCGGTCAACTGAAGATGCGAATGAAAGAGACCGAATGCGGAAGTCGACCGACTTAGACTCAGTCGGCCGATTGAATGCGATTGACTTGGCCAATCGTACGACTGAGACTCAGTCACCCGAATGAATTGAGTGAATGAGGCCAGTCGGCCGATTGAACTTAAGTTCAGTATTTAAGGGCCTCAGTCGATCGCATGTTCCTCATCACACCAAAATCGCACTCAAACGCATTCTTCCCGTTACTCTGTCAAAAATTGCTACAGATCCTGATTTACATTGCTGTTGAGTTTCTTACATTCGAGTGACGATTTTACAGGTACATTACTCTTGAATCTTACCAAAATCAAAAGATTACCGAACCTACATAAGAGACACTCGATTGAATCAAGAACCGAACTATGAAATGACCTAATAACCTACGTAAACTAAACAAAATGTTAAAATTAAGTTTAATAGGTTATTAGTGACAAGTAGGCGAGTCTAATGGACCATTAAACAATGTTAAATGACTTAAATTGGTCAAGATTCGACCCACAGGCAATCGAACAGTGGGGCAAGCGACTGGTCGTTCAAGTGAACTCTAATCGCACGATTGAACCTTGCGATTGGCTCATTCGGCCGAATGAACCACCCGAATGAGTTCAGTCGGCCGACTGAACCAATCGAAGACTCAGTCGGCAGATTGAACTCAATCGCATGTCTAAATCAACCGAATGAACTCAGTCGTGCTTAAGAACAACCGAATGACTCCAGTCGCATGATTCATTCGCATGAATGAATCAGAATGGAAGTGAAACACTACACTTAGATCTGAATTTTGATGTATTATGTACTAATGATCATGTACTTTGTGTTTCAGGAAAAATGGCTGACAGATGGTCTCTTAATCCAAAGCACAACATATGTGCCCATTTAGACCACACAACTCGGAACGGGGCCATGTTCTCCGAGATTATAGCCTTCCTCAAAAGCTCACGGATACATAAGGCTATATCTACACCGTGCACGCCTTACAAATCACTACATCAGGCATTCTGGGAGAATGCCTCAGTGGATCGCCAATCAAATAGGATTCCGCACTATTTGATCTGGTTTACACATTAATCTCTATGTATTTTGACGCTACAGACATCCAGAGAATCCTTGAGTTTGGGGATGACTCCACTCACCCCACTAAGTTACATCCTTTGACAGTGAGAGGGTGTTTCCTCCGAATCAAGAATGTGGGGGACATTAACTCGGGGGTGCTAAATAAGAGCAACCTGTGCCCACAATACAAATATCTGGCACATGTGATTCATAAGTGCATTGCTTCGAGACGGTGGTTTCGATGACCTATCAGATCAGATACAAAATGCCTTCGTGGCTCTGGTGCTGAACCACCTTTTCAGCTTCTCTAATATGATCTTTGCTTATCTAGTAGATAACATTGAAACAAAAGGGAAAGAAGGTTTTTGTATGTATCCAAGGTTCCTTCAGATGATATTCAATGAGAAGCTGCCTCTGCTCCCCAAGGAAAGTCACGATGTAGTGACTTTGGAACTTATGGATGACACTACTTTCGGTAGGATGGTGGTGTACCGGGGCAAGCAAGTGAAGCCCCAGGCAAAGAGGCTGATTGGCCATTTAGCAGATTAAAGTTATGTGGCACCGGGGAGACGCCAATGGCGTCACGAGGACAGTGACTCCGACGTTGAGCCAATTGTCCTACCTACTGATGATTCAGATGATGATGATAGTGGGGATGCCGGAGACAATATGCCTGTTCCACAGAGAGGCACAACGTCTGATGTCGTGCCTCCAGCATCCGCCCCGGCTGCAGAAGTTACCGAGTCAGCTGGGTGTCATCATGACTTTGTCCTTGAAACAGAAGTAGAAGAAGAAGAGTCTGATGAGGAGCCCCTCACCAGGACTGTGGGAAGAAAAGTGGTTCCCACAGTACATGGGCTTCGGGTGGTTGGTGAGCACCCAAGAGACTCTGGAGAGACAGAGACCGACCCGACCTATGCTCCAGGGTCAATCGGAAGGGTAGGAGGGGGAGCATCCACCTCGAAGGGAACGAGGAGAAAAAGGATGGCTCAACCCCATGGGTAGAAACCAAAGAAGAAGCGTTGTTTGACCTTCATCACTACTACCTCAGCTACTACATCCACTACCACCACCACTACCACCTCTTCAGACACACCATCCACACCATAGCCACCACAGCCCCCACACAACCACAGACACCACCAGACCTACCACCACAATACAGATCCCAGCCACCACTACATCATTCACCCCTCACTCACCACCACTATCATCCCGACCTGACCCGATATTCACCACAACCACCACCACCACCACTAGCCACCAAACCGAGCCCTCAGCCTATCCCTCATTCACATACAGATCACCTCTACCTAGAGTACGGTAGAAGAACAGTTGTCGGCACTAAACAGAATGGTAATGCGTTTGCTGGCTGCCGATGAGGAAAATACCTCCCAAATCCGCCAGCTTACTGACCTAACTGCTTCACAAACTCACCAAATTGCAGAGCAGGCTCAAGTGATAGAAAGACAGGCCCGACAAATGACCGCCCAGAGCAACGATATAGCCATTCTCCAAGCTCAAAGCGTCACCTTACGGAAGAAAATAGAGGAGTTGGAAAGGCTAAAAAGACCATTTTGGTAAAGCTGAAAGGATCGAAGGAGGAGCCCTTAAAGATAAGGGATGGGGACAGAAATGATGATGATGATGAAGACGATGATGATGATGAGAGTGAAACTGACGAAGAGAAAACTGAAGAATGGCACGAAGATGAAGACACCGACGGAGAGAAGTAGCTGAATCTGTCTCAGCTCCAGGGAAAGAGAAAAGATCAAAGAACAGACAAGATCAGTGAGCTTCTGCTTCTGCACCTTCACGTGATGAGCCGAGTATTCAGGATAAAAGTAAATAGTAGATGTTTATGTATTTATTTACTTTTGTATTATGTATTGAAAAACCATGTATTAAATGTTTATATTAAGTTAATGCATTTCGTTTGATAAATTACTAATGATTTGAGTGTGAAATGTGTAAATCAAACAGATCCAAATTACAAAAGAGATGAGTTTGATATTGCTTCCCTTCAGCAGGTCAAGTCTCAACTCACAATGGTTCTTGATCTGCAAGGGATTGTTAGAAGGTCAGTGAGTTATACCCCTGAAGAAGGGGAAATAATTCACGATCTATCAGACGAGCAATGGCAGAAATTTTCAAGCTCAATCCTGATGAAATAGTGAAAGATGCTCCGACATGTAATGCTACCTGTGATGACGAGCTAAATGATATTGATGAAATAGAAATAGAAGATGTCACTGCAGAGCACTATCCTCAGTATGCTGACAATGAGGGCAATGTGGTTCCCAATCTGGGTGAATCCCTTGTCGGTGATACATTTGAGATGTTAGACAAAATGGAGCAAGAGTCAGAGAAGACAGAGGGAATGGCCCAAGCCGCAAAGGATGATGTTGATATCCGTAAGGCTGAATGGGCTGAATTTTAAAGAAGTTAGAGCCCAACGTGCTGCACCGAAGAGGATGCCTACACCAAGCTCTATAGAGTCAAGAAACATCTTAAGGTGTCAGGCAGGATTATAGCATGGGCATATTTTGATGATCTTAATGTCTATGCCGTTAAGAGGGAGAAGGGCATAGAGTACTTTAGATTTCCACATGATCTAAAGACTCTACCAGGTTTTGAGCTCAACCAGCTAGCCAAATTGAAGCTGTTGTATGCTGACCCAAGAAAAATGTCAGGCTGGTTTGAGGCTGCCCTAAAGAAAGAGTACCACACCAAGTGGATTAACTTCAGACCTCAACAACCTACAAGGTATATTAGAAGGTCTGCGATGGATGCCATTACCGGAAAACCAAAGATAGTTGAAGTGGAATCCTCCGCGCACAATGTCAAGAATCCCACTTCCGGAAATGACAAAGGATTTCACACCACACTTTAAGTGGTGGTACTACGATTGGAGACACAGCAGAAGCGGTCATAGTTCTAAATAAAGAGGGCCAAATGGATACAATGAGAGTATTCGACCCGATGTGGCTTACCAACTTGTCGGAAAATGATGTCTATACACTTTACAAGTGGCCACTGTTCTATGATACGCAAGATATTGTACAGGCCCTCCAGTTCCAAAATGTCATAAGACTTTGCTTCACGTTTGATATTCACGCGGGAGTCACAAAAGAGGACAAGTACAAGAAATATGAGGAGGTAATGAAGAAAACAAGACATTAGAGAGATCTAGGTCCAAAGGGGAGTTTGTTAATACATGTATACCTAGATCATGATATATGATGTAATAGATCTTGTTTGGTATGATTAATGAAATGATATTAATAGTTGTTAGTTATAATGTTTAATGTTTCATTAATGTGTCAACATTGAATTGGTTAATTAGGTTAGTGATTGCTTGAATGATTACACATAATGTTTATTAATTAATACACAATACATTCAAACTTAACATAATAAAGTTCTCATGCGAATGGCTCATGCGAATGAACCATCGCATGAATAACTTCACACGATTGACTCAGTCGCATGACTGGACCAGGAGACTGAATCAGTCGTACGATTGTAACATAAGATTGGCTCAGTCGCACGACTGAACACTCAGTCGTACGAATGAATCAACCGCATGGTTCAATCGCACGACTGAACCAGACTAATGGATCAGTCTCACGATTGAATAATACCAACCTATAAATACAACTCAATTCGTGAAAAAGAGTGACTCTCGATTAATTACGATTCCAGACGTACCCTAGCTGTCCAGAAACCTCTCAATTCGTTCTCCAAGTTTATAGAACACATTAGATAGATTCCCAATCGATTTCTAATGTTAGTTTCAATTCTTGATTGATTCTTCGTGTGTTCTCACTGATTGGATCGCCAATCAAATAGGATTCCGCACTATTTGATCTGGTTTACACGTTAATCTCTAGGTATTTCGGTCAAATACCAGGTCCTAACACCATCAAACTGTAGGTTTTAATCAAGGACTTTCCACCATCTGTAGAGAGGTTGTGCCTTGGTGGTTGATCTATCCTTGTCTTCCTTTCTTCTTAACTTCAACTCTTCTTCAATCTTAGCTTTTATAGTTAACTTAGTAAGATGAAGACTGCTAAGATGATTTCCAATTTGAGCAATAGTTTTAGAGTTGGAGGGGTTGGAGAATGGTTTCTCTGCTAACTAAGCAATATCAAACTATTAGAATAGCATTCAGCCTGTTGACTTCACCATTCTCTCTTTCCACGACAAAGTTGTTAGTAGCTTCATCGAACCTCCACTGGATTACTTTCTATCTAAGTACAAGAGACTGACTAGGAATCTTGTCTTCTTTCTTTATATCCAGCAGAGTCACTAGCTTTCTCCTTAGTCTCTTCTCTTCATCATTCAATGAGTCTAAGTTGAGGCCTAGGAGTCGTGCATCATGGTCGAGTGTTCCTCTGGGCAGATCAAGAAATTTATCTCTAGTAAGGGAACGTGAAGATCCATCAACATAGGTTAGGTGACAGAGTCTTCCTCACATGATATATCGCTCAAAGTAGTACAGTTGGTGAGCTTTACATGTTGGGAATGGGATGGAAAGGGAATAGGATGCGAATCTATTAAGTGAAATGGGTAAATTTCAAAATAAACCTTAGCCTTAACTGAGAATGGGACGGAAAGGGAATGGGATGCCAATCTGAGTAGCTGCGTGCCATCAGGTATATTCGTAAGGTAACCGTTTTATGTGCGCATGGTATGTGGTTATGTGTTGTATGTAGGTTTAAATACTGATGTAGTCAGGACAGGTAATGCTTGGGGTATGAAGAGTAAAGTAAGTGGCTAATCACAACTAGCCACTGTAATTAGGGACTTACTATACTTGACATAAACTGAGTTGTTCCCTTCAATTACCGTCTTAGTGTTTGAATCTTTCAATGCGCGTGTGAAACGCCGGTGGTAGGTCTTCGAAAGCTTCACGGGGTGGAGGTCACGATTCTGAAACACGACCCAAGAGAGGGAGAGCCAGTGTTGAGGAGGTGCTTCATGAAGAACCAGGGACCCCTCACCTGGAGGGTGGCAACGAGAGCGCCAATTTGAGAGCCTCGGTAAAAGAGGTTGTTGTGGAAAAAGTTCATTAGGTCATGCAAAAGATTCTACCATTTTTGGTGACTAAAGTGATCAAGGCAGTAAGAGAAGGGGAAAGAAAGGAGAGAAACAGGTCCTCAGGAGACGAGATCAACCGGAGGCAAAAACGGTTTTCTCTGATGATGAAGAGGAGGAAGAAGAAGAGCCTGCGCAGGAGGTGGCACGAGGCTGTAACTACGGGGCGTTTATGAGATGCAAGCCCCCTACTTTTGACGGTAACGGCACTCCTGCAGCTGCTCACCAATGGGTGAGGGAAATGGAGGTTATTCTTGATATCAGTGAGTACCGTGAAGATTAGAAGGTGAAGTTCACTACCCACTCATTTGTGGACTCGGCTCTGTGCTGGTAGGACAACATTGTCCAAGCTAAGGTTAGCAGAGCCATTGGGAAAATGAGATGGTTTGAACTGAAGAAGTGGTGATTGAGGAGTTCTGTCCTCACCGGGAGATGGATAAGGTGGAGAGAGAGTTCCTGCAGCTGGAGGCGGGGACGATGACACACCAAAAGTACACCACCAATTCAATGAGATGGCACGTCTGGTGCCGGATCAGGTGACACCTATGTCTCGAAATATTAAGAGGTATATTCAGGGTTTGCCAGCGGATATTCGCAAGCACATGATCGCCGCCCGACCGAGTACATTTAGGTCGGCGGGGGATTTGGCAGAGAGACTATATGATGAGAGGACGGTGGTGGTCACTAAGGTTGAAAGAAGAGTGGTGGTGATTGAAACTGGCAGGGAAGAGGTTTGGTCGGGGTGATGCTTCGATGGGTAACAAGAAGGCCCGGGTGGACGACCACCGAGTGGTGGCATCGGGTGCTCGTATAAAGATTGTGGGAGAGAACATAGCGGGGAATGTAGACTGGGGTTGAATGTGTGCTTGAAATATGGGAAGCCGGGGCATATAGCCAAGGACTGTCGGGCGGCCTGATGCTATAACTATGGTGAAGAGGGTCACATGAGTAGGAATTGCAAAAAGCCAAGGGCTAAGAGTTCCAGGGCGAAGAAGCCGGGAGGTGAAGGACCGAGAGCGAGCACCAGGGCATTCACCTTGACATAGGAGGAAGCTAGGACGGACCCTGCTGTTGTGTCCGGTACGTTTCTGGTGAACCAAACTTCAGCTTTTGTGTTATTTGATTTTGGTGCTAGTAAATGTTTTATTTCGTTGCTTACTGTGCTAAGCTGCTGTTAGTAGTAGACGTGTTGAGGTGCCCTTCAATGTTAAAACTGCCATAGGTAAGTCTACCAGGATTTCTAAAATGATAGAGAACTGTGATGTGGAACTTGAGGGTCATAAGTTCTTGTTAGACCATTTGTGATGGCCTTAGGTGTTTCGATTTGGTACATGGGATGGATTGGCTGGCGGACTCCGAGGCGAATATTGTATGTCGCAAGAAGATGATTTGGTTGACAGCGCCTGACGGGATTTTCGTACCGTTTATGGGGATCGAGTCACGACAATTTGAAAGGTGATTTCGCTAGCGGTGGCGGGAAAGTGTATGAGGCGTGGGTGTAGTGCTTACTTGGGCTATGTAAATGATGTGGATGCACCAACACCACAACTATTCGATGTACCAGTTGGGTGTGACTTTCCAGACGTATTCCCAAAAGGGTTATCAAGAATGCCACCTGACCATGAGATCGAGTTCTAGATTGACTTGATACCAGGTGCCCAACCTATTACGAACGCACCGTATAGGTTAGCTCCGACAGAGCTAAAAGAGCTGATGGAACAGTTGCAAGAGCTGCTTGATAAGGGGTTCATTAGACCGAGTGTCTCTCCTTGGGGTGCTCTGGTCATGTTCGTGAAGAAGAAAGACGGTAGTATGCGGCTGTGCATTGAGTACCGTGAGCTGAACAAGTTGACGGCAAAGAACGATACCCCTTACCGAGAATAGATGATTTGTTTGATCAGCTTCAGGGTGCCAGTTGGTTTTCAAGGATAGATCTTCGATCGGGTTACCATCAGTTGAAGGTAAAGGAACAAGATATCCCTAAAACAGCTTTTCGTATGCGCTATGATCACTATGAGTTTCTTGTCATGTCTTTTGGTTGACCAACGCGCCAGCTGCTTTTATGGATTTGATGAATCGTGTGTGTCGATCGATGTTAGATAAATCAGTGATTGTATTTATTGATGATATCCTGATTTATTCAAAGAGCGATATTGAACATGCCGATCATATCTGGGAGGTTCTAGAGACGCTGAGAAGGGAGAAGTTGTATGCTAAATTCTCCAAGTGTGCATTTTGGTTGCGTGAAGTTTAGTTCTTGGGTCATGTGGTGAATCTTGATGGGATCATGGTGGACCCGGAAAGGTGGAGGCGGTTATGCAATGGAAGTCACCGAAGACGCCATCCAATATTCGTAACTTCTTGGGTTGGCGGGCTACTATAGAAGATTCATTCAAGACTTTTCCAAGATCGCTTCTCCACTGACTAAGTTGATCTGAATGTATGTCAAGTTTGTATGGAGTCAGGCCCAAGAGAAGTGCTTGAAGAATTAAAGGCGAGAATGACTCAAGCTCCTCTTCTGTCATTACCCGATGGAAGTGAAGATCTGGTGGTTTATTCCGATGCTTCCTCTTCGGGTTGGGTTGTGTGATAATGCAGAGAGAGAAGATTATAGCCTATGCATCCTGACAGTTGATGGTTCATGAGGTCAATTATCCTACTCATGATTTAGAGCTAGCAGCCATGGTCTTTGCACTAATGATTTGGAGGCACTATCTGTACGAGACGAAGTGCACCATTTTCACTAACCACAAGAGCTTGAAGTACTTCTTCGAGCAGAACAATCTGAACATGAGGCAGAGACGGTGGTTGGAACTTATAAAGGATTATTAATATGAGATCCATACCATCCGGGCAAGGCCAATGTGGTGGCTGATGCCCTTAGCCGAAAAGAGAAGCCCGAGCCGATTCGGGTGAAAGCATATCAACTCATCATGACCTCTGATGTAATGAAGCACGTCAATACTTGGACGGGTGTTAGAACCCGATTTGGATGAGAGGTCTGAAAGGATGAGAGGTCTGAAAACACACTTGGTGTTAGAACCAGATTTGGATGGGTGTGGATTCCTCGTTTGGGGATCCCGGGTGAAGATAATGTATAAGGCTCACAAGACTCGATACTCCATTCATCCTGGTGCCACAAAGATGTATCAAGACATGAAGAAGAATTATTGGTGGCCGGGTATGAAGCGCGACGTGGTGGAGTATCTGAGTAAGTGCCTTACTTGCTTACAGGTGTAGGCCGAGTATTAAAAGTCGTATGGGAAGATCCAACCGTTGGATATACTGGAATGGAAGTGGGAGCACATCACCATGGATTTCATTATGAAGTTGCCGCGTACTCCGATTGGGTATGATGCCATATGGGTGATTGTGGATCGTCTGACGAAGAGTGCTCACTTCCTACCGATCTATGAGATATATTCATGTGAGAGGTTGGCGGATCTGTTCATGAAGGAGATCGTAACTCGTCACGGTTTGCTGGTGTCTATTGTATCTCATCGTGACACCCGGTTTACCTCTGAATATTGGAAGAAATTCCACGATACCATGGGGACGAGGTTACATATTAGCACGGCTTATCATCCCTAAACTGATGGTTAGTCAGAAAGGACCATTCAGACACTAGAACACATGCTTCGGGCATGTGTGATTGATTTTGGGGGATGTTGGGATGACCACTTACTGTTAGCTGAATTCTCATACAACAATAACTATCATGCCAGCATTAGTATGCCACCATATGAGATGCTATACGGTAGGAGATGCAGAACACCCGTCTGTTGGGGTGATATTGGTTAGAAGGAATTGGGGAGCGTTGAGGTGATCAAGGCTACAACTGAAAAGATTTAAAAGATCAAGGCCTTCATGAAAGCAGCCAAAGATAGACAGAAGTGGTATGCCATAACCGGTGCAGATCGATTGAGTTCCAGGTGGGTGACAGGGTTATGTTGAAGGTCTCACCTTGGAAAGGTATTATCCGATTTCGAAATCGGAGCAAGTTGAGCCCAATGTGCCTTTTTCGAATCATTGTTCGGGTAGGAGAGGTGGCCTATAGATTGGAGTTACCAGATGAGCTAAGTGGAATTCACCGACAATCCATGTATCTCATCTAAGGAAGTGCTTGGCGGATGAAGACATGATTGTTCCACTGGAGGATATCGAGGTAGACAAAAGGCTCAATTATGTGAACCAACCAGTGGCAATGATCGATAGAAAAGAGAAAAGAACGAGAAATAAAGTGTTTCCTCTTGTGCGTGTATAGTGGAAGCACAGGAAGGGATCCGAGTCAACGTGGGATACTGAGGAGTAAATGAGATAGCATTTTCCAAATTTGTTTGAGGAATAACAGGTTTCGGGGATGAAACCTATTTAAAGGGGTGGACTTGTAGCACCTGCTATTTATCTCTTTTGAAGCCGACGAAAAGAGAAAAAGAAATAAAGTTCTAAGTCGAGGGACCAAACTCGCCAATGAAAGAAAGACGGTGATTCGGGGTATATAAAGGGAGGGGCAGCCCTTACCCTCTCCCCACACCAATATTTCAGCCAAAGGAAAGAGGAGAAGAGAGAAAGAAGAGAAAATAGGAGAAAAAGTTGGTTCGGGTTGGTTCGAGTTAGGCAAAATCATCGAGAAGCAAGTCAAACTGAAGCTCTACTTCTTGATGTCATTTGTGTGAGTTATAGGACCCCACTTTTACTTTTTTTGAAATGATTTGGGGCTGGAAAGCTTAGAAAACCTATTTTTTTATGTGTTTGTGTTTGACCAATTTGGGTGTGTTGCGCGTGATGCGTTTAGAGTTTGTTTCTGGGCTTGTGTGTGCTTGAATGGTGTTGGGGTATGCATCCTTAAGGTTTAGGATGGTCGATTTAGGCTTAGATTGGGTTTATATGAGTTTGGGAATCGAAAATGGCAGTTTGCGTTCGGCTGGCACTTTATTCTGCATCAGCTAGGGCTAGGCGAACCGACTGGAGACCGAATGGAGGCCATACGGCCGAATAGGGTGAGATTGGGGTCCATTCGCACGATTGATGTCCCTTCGTATGATTGAGGGTCCATTCACATGATTGAAGGGCCAGTCGCATGGAGGTCATGCGATTGAAGGTCCAGTCGCATAAGTGCTCATCCATATTAGTCCTATTTGCATGAGGTCCATCCGCATTAGTCCATTCGCCCGATTGGGTGTTCAT
Source organism: Flaveria trinervia (assembly GCA_025506515.1). NCBI lineage: Eukaryota > Viridiplantae > Streptophyta > Magnoliopsida > Asterales > Asteraceae > Flaveria > Flaveria trinervia. The sequence goes on along the minus strand of CM046455.1, from coordinate 11,759,754 downwards.
TCGCATGAGTGTTCATCCGCATTGGTTCATTCGCATGCTGTTCAGTCGTATGGAGGCCACGCGACTTAAGGGTGTCCATACGCTCGAATAGGGCTGCTGCACCCGAGGAGAAGTGTAGTTGAGACCTTAGAGATCAGATGTAATTTTTGACGTAAAGGTTTTTGTAAGAGCATGTAAGATGACTGTTGAGACCTTAGAGAGCATGTTGGGCATGATGATGATGATGTTGTATGTTTATGCATGTTATGTATGTATGATGTTACCTTGTATGATGATGATGACCGTGTATGATATGTTCCTTATCATGATGTATGTTTATCTTTCTTTTGGCTAATGATTAAATTATTATTTAACGTAAAGTGAAAGATAACGAAAGAGGAACATGAAGTAAGAATGCATGCATTATTGAATGATGAATGAACGAAGGGAAGGCTTGCAAGCACTATATGAGGTGAGCAACCCTGTTATTGCAACAGACTCGGATAGTGTAAAATCATTAGGATTGCTATGAGGTTAGCAACCCTATGGTTGCAATAGACTCGAATCACATGCTATCGTGAAGTTGCCATGAGGTGAGCAACCATGTTGTTGCAAGAGACTCGGATAGCGTGCTATCGTTGAGATTGGCAATGAGGTGAGCAACCCTATGGTTGCAACAGACTCAGATAGCGTGCAATCGTTGGGATTGCTAATGAGGTGAGCGACCCTGTTGTCGCAACAGACTTGGGAGGACGAACGTATAAAATGGACGAAAGTTAACGAATGTAATGGAAGATAATAATTATATTATCAATGTGTATGTATATTGTATGGTCACGAATGAATGTAAAGCGTAGTACGATTTGAAGGAAAGTAAAGAACGACTTTAACGATAGAAAAGTATGTTTTATTATAAAACTAGAACTCACTCAGCGACGCTAACTTTTATGTGTTTCCAGTTGGCAGGTAATGATTGCCGAGGATGGCACGGGTGACTACTCGGCTCTTTTGGGATGACATTCTTTTGATTAATGTTTTTGCATTGTAATGCGAACAAGCTGTTTTGTAATGAATTTTGTATTAACTTGCAAAACCTTTAGTGTTCCACTGCGATTTTATTTGCGATGAGAATCCAACTGTAAGCATCCCAGAAATGGGGCCTTACAATAACGGGCTTAGCCGAGATTATTTAATGAAAATAAGCGGGTAATGCAGTATGGACCGAGTAGACCTCGCGGCATATGTGTTTGGCGAGTTTAAGGTCCCAGGAACGCCCGGTATATATAAACGGATCAGCATGAGCAGCTCTCATTTGTAACTCAACACCTAATTTCTAGAGAGAGAGAGTAGAGAGAGAAAGTGGAGAGAATTGAATATTTAAGGCTCGGTTGATCACGAGATTGAAGATCGGTGTTGGTGGGCATCTAAACAACAAGAAAACATCAAGAATCCATGTAAGAAGCATCATTAGTCTTTCATCTTGATGTAAACCCAGATTCTAGGGTTTGGGTCTTTAAAAGTGGCAAAGATTTCCCAAAACTCATGTTTTTGTGTAAGAAAACATGTAAAAGTATAGATATAGCTTCATGGATGATAAACCAAGGTTTGGGTGTAAAAGATTGAAGTTTTTGGTCAAAATGAGGTGCTTCGTAATTTTCACCCCGTTCTACGAAACTGGCTGTTCATCTAGCGAAAATATGTATTCGTCCGGTGAAACTATGGGTCTTCCTATGAATCTATAGTTTTGCAAGTAGTTTCACACACATGGTATCCAACAAAGTTTGGCGAAACTGACAGGAAAACTGGCAGCGAAGATGCCAGCGAAACAAGCAGCAAAATTGCTGGCGAAACTAGTAGCGAGATATTGATCTTGCAGCGAAATTAGGCAAAAATTAACTCCTTTGAGTGTTAATTTATCTACAGTTGTGTGGTGTGACCTTTGTTTTGAAAGCTTGATTGAGGAGCTACTCTTCGAGTCCAGGTGGTTCTAGATCCCCTATTTAATGGTTTTGAACTAAATAGGGATGGAAATGCATACTAAATATAAGATTTAAATGACCAAGATTTTAAGAAGTTTTAACGTGAAGATCGACTTTCCTATAAGGAAATATGCTATAAAACTGTTAAAATAAAAAATCTCACGTTGACTTGGTAGGGCGACCCCAGCCAGGGCGTTGCTCGTTGGACCCCACTATGGCCTGCTGCCCCTAGGACCCCGCTGTGAGGGCTGCCGCCCCTGAACTCCCGCTGTCCCGAAGTGGGTGAGTTATGTTTTATGATGACATATGCTTCTGGTGCATATACATATGTATGTGAATGTATGATGCATGCTTTTATGACGATGTTTGATGGTATATGTTATGTATGATAACGCATGATGATGTTTTGGCTATGTATGATATGTATTCTTATATTCCTTATCACATACTATGATTTGACTTTACGTGGTGTGATTATGATAATGAACGTAAAGTATTATCTTAAGGAAGTGAAAGATTTAAGATAATGAAAGTGGAACATAATGAATGAATGAAAAGTCTTTCAAGCAAATGAATGGAAGATCACAACTCATTAAGAGTTGTCAACTCAACTGTGTGTTTACAGTGTGTGATATTGGCTAACTCATAAGGGTTCATACACACAGTAGGAGTTAGTCTTGGTGAGTGCTCCAATACGTGCGATTTGGTAATTACTATGTGTTATGTAGCGTGCGATTTTGGCTAACCCATAAGAGTTCACACACACAAGGGGGAGTTAGTCTATTTGACTACTCTATATTTGCGATATGGGGTCCTCGTCGCTTAACCCTAGATGATATTGTTTCGTGCTCAAGAGGGGGGTTAAGCACATGACGAGACCTAGATAGAAGTGAAAAGATAATAAATGTATGAAAAGTGCGATAAGTACAAAATGTATAAAACGTGTGAAATGTACGAAAAGAACAATGACAAAGATAATAATTATTACCTTGATGTACGTATGATGTGTGATCACGTGTGATAGCAAAGAAAATGTTTTAACGAAGGAAAGGTAATTTAATGTTTTTGTAAAACTAGAATTTACTCAACAATGCTGACTTTTATGCATTTTCCAGTTAGCAGGTGAATGTTACTGAGGATGGCACGAGGCAGCTGCTTGGTTCTTTTTGGATGGCATTCTTTTGTATAACATTCTTGCATTATAATATGAACTAACTATACCCTGTAATGAACAATGTATTATTTTGAAAAAGTGTTAGATAAAGGAAATGAAATGTTTGTTTAAGGTGTTTCCATTGCATGATTTTAGTAAAGTTAATGTAATTATATGTTTTATGTGCCATGATTGACCAACTGTGACCGTGTCAGGAACGGGCCTTACATGAAACATCACATATTAGAAGTAGTTGAAAAATAAGACCTTAAACCAACTTCTAGAAAAAAATCACCTTGATCAGATAAAGTATGAGGGAGATATGAATCTATGATCACAACCTAACATTATGCCCGAATTTAACAGCTTTGACCTTTGTTTTTGTTTATAGAATTTGGAGGACCAAACGATATCGAAATGACATGAGACCACTTAGGTTAGTTAAAGAACTCCCTGAACTTATTTTTAAATAAAAAAGTTTGACCCATTGAAATGTGTATGACCAAGTTATAACATGTAAGCAAGCTATCCAAATTCTCACCTTGTACTTTATACCCCAGATACATAAGTTTTTACCACCATTGACCTGATGTGACATCCGGTAAATTTTTGTTACCAAAACTCCATTAGTTTTGTTGAGTCTTGCATACATATCATGTGATCATACACTAGTTATCCTTGAAGGTTGGTAACTTAACAAATAATCAATATTGGTTTAACTAATATTAACTTGATTTATAATTTTTATGATTATTACTATTATTATTATCTCATTATGTCAATTAAGTGTTATGTGTTCTTTTATGAATTACATCTCACCATGTGGTTATGTGAATTATATAATAATCATGACAGATGATATTTATTTGGCTAATTAAACTTACAAAGTTAAGAAAGAAAATGATCAATATAAATTTTAAAAGATAATCAAAATCACAAAGTTTGGATTCGTATACATTTTAAAATAACATGTAATCAAAGTCGAGTATGGTGTGTGTATGTGTTGGTGGTCGCTCGTTAAAGGGGAGGGGATGGGGCTTTGGCTATGAGATGAGGAAGGGATAATGGGGTTAGGGTTTTTTAGTTGTTTCCTTTTATCCCTACCATTATTTTCACTTTTACCTATTGATTATTATAAGTTATAAATATATCTTTTAAAATGTATATTGATCATTTTCTTTCTTAAATTTGTAACTTTAAAATGTAAAAGATCATTTTCTTTTTTAACTTTCTTTCTGCTGATCATTATATAATTCACATAACCATGTGTTGAGACGTAATTCATAAAATAGCACAAATCAATAGTACCTTGAAGACATTAAAAATATGTTGAGTCCCTTTCTAATGCTTGTTAGTAGGGGTCTAACTAAATCTTGCTAACAAGTTAATTGCAAAAGAAATGTTAGTTCATGTACAGTTAATAAGGTACTGTAAGGCCCCGTTCCCGGGAACCTCACAGTCGGTCATTCACCGCAATTAAAACATTAAAACATTACAATTATACAATCTTAAGCAGCGGATATAATTTATGAAAAACCATTCATTTCATTTAAACCACTATTGTTGAGCAATACAACACTGTTTAACTGATTACAAAAGATTGTTTTGCTGCATTACAAAACAACAGCAACATAAAGTATGAATGGATGTCAGTCTTTAACTACCAAGTAGCTTCACTCTCGTGCCATCCTCAACAATAATTACCTGCCAACTGAAAATGTAAAAAGTCAACGTTGTTGAGTGAGCTCTAGCTTTATAAGTAATAAAATACTTTCTGTAGGTATACATATGAAAATACTCTGTTCATGATAACTTCATCTCTTTATACGTGAGCACGCATTAACTATACAATCAAGTAATGCTTTATCTCTTTACTGTATGTCTTGTTTACTCTGTATTCTTTTATATTCATCTTTCACTGTCTATGTGGACCAATGAGCAATACCCCAACTATGTGCGCGATAGAAAATAGGTGATGGGCCATCTATATCCCTCGAAAGGGTCAATTGTGTCCCTCAAAAGGGTTATGTGTACTATGTACAAGGCCAACCCAATCAACCAGGGTACGCTACAAGGGTCCTGCCAATCTCAGTTGATTGGCCGTGTGTGCATAATAGGGTAGCTAACCCGCAGCACAGTTGAGCTAACGACAATACGGTCGTGTCCCTCCTATGAGCTTGCAAGACTTATTAACATTTTATTAGCGTTCCTCTTCTTTTCTTTATTCCTCTTTCACTTTATTACTAGATACTTTACGTTACGATAATAACACACCACGTAAAGTCACATGCTATAAGTAATAATAATAATAACAATAATAATAATAAGGAACATCATATGTAATCATATCATGCATGGAACATCATCATTATTCAGCCCTAGTCGACATTGGTCAAAACCCTAAAACACCAGAATCCTAGAAAATTCTGTAAAATTTTATGTGTTAGGCACATGGGAACTATTCAAGCGCATGAGCCCTATTTGGGCGTTTCACCACTATGTAGGCGCATCAATCAACACTTAATCATTTTATCACTTAGGCGCATGAACTATTCAGGCGCATGGGCACTATTGGTGCATATGAACACTTAGGTGCATGGATTTTTTTTTCACATGCATGGACACTTGGGCGCATGAGTCACTTGGGCGCATGGGCACTGTTGGGGCGCATGTGCCCTTCACTTAGTCATCTGACCAATATTTCTAGGCGCATGGACCACTGTTTAGGCGTATGGGCTGTACTTAAAACATTTCAAAGGCAAATACTAGGCGCATGGACTACTGTTTAGGCACATGGACTAAATTTAAATCTTTCTAAGGCATTTTCAGACGTATGAACTTTTTGGCATGTTTACATACCCATTCATCAAACCTATCTGTTCTAAGCTTAACATGACTATTCCAAGCATGAACAACCAATAAACATCCAATAATTTAACATGTAACAAGCACAACACATACGGGTAACATACATAAACTTTGCCAAAACATTTTAATACATTTTCAGCCCCAAGATAGTTTAAACCAAGTAAGAACTAGGGTCTAGAACTCACCTCGTGCAACTTGAGTGTTTTCTTCCTTTCTAACCCGCTTGCAATGAGTTCAAACACCTAAAACAAGACCACACACCACACACGAGCACAAACACAACACATAAGCACATAATCACATAACCGGATAAAACCCGTCATAAACACATGAAAACCATGAATTCTTACCTTGAATTCATTCACTTCTTCTTCTTCTTCTTTAGCCGAGAAATCCTCCGCTCTCTCTCTAGAACCGAATAAGATTGATGTGAGGTGAGGGTGGACAGCCATGCCCACCTTTACACCAACTTTTCAAAGTTTTGTCCTATTGGACACTTTTAGTCCTCCACTTGGACTTTATTGATTTTCTTTCTTTTTATTCTTCATTTCTTGCCTTTTAAAATAATCGGTTGTTACAAGTCCACCCCCCTTAAATAGGTTTCGTCCCTGAAACCTGTTATTCCTCGAACAAATGAGGATAATGATGCCTCATCTCTTCCTCAGTTTCCCATGTAGACTTAGATCCCTTCCTGTGCTTCCACTGTACACGCAAAAGGGTAACCACTTTATTTCGCAGCCTCCTCTATTTATGATCAATGATTGCTACTGGTTGCTCCACATAAGTAAGCCTTTCATCTACTTCAATATCCTCCAATGGAACAACCATGTCTTCATCATCTAATCACTTTCTTAGATGAGATACATGAAATGTCAGGTGAATTCCACTTAACTCATCTGGTAACTCAAATCTGTAGGCAACCTCTCCTACTCGAGTAATGATTCGGAAAGGGCCTATATATCTTTGCCTCAATTTGCCCCGCTTCCTGAATCGGGTAACACCCTTCCAAGGTGAGACCTTCACATAACCCGGTCACCAAATTGGAACTCGATCGGTCTGCATCGTTTATTGGCATACGACTTCCGTCTATCTTTGGCTGCCTTCATGAAGGCTTTAATATTCTCAACTTCTCAGTCGTAGCCTCGATTACCTCCACGCTCCCCAATTCCTTTTCACAAATATCACCCCAACAAACGGGTGTTCTGCATCTCCTACCATATTGCATCTCGTATGGTGACATGCTAATGCTGGCATGATAGCTATTGTTGTACGAGAATTCAGCTAACGGTAAGCGGTCATCCTAACTTCCCCAAAAATCAATCACATATGCCCGAAGTGTTGGATTCTTTATGCCCAAGACACATAGAACATTGATGTTGTTAGTACGTTATGAAACAATTCGGGTCATACCCAATAACAAGCTTAGCAAACACCAAATAATATTTAATTAATGACATGATCATGCAATTAAATAAATACATTAATTTAGAAAATAGGTTTTCTAAATAAGTTGCATATGAGATTGAACAACTTATATGGATATTTTGTTCGTAGATATTGTTTGTAATGTTTTTTTAAGTTAGTTAAATAACATCAAATAATAGGAGCGTGTGTATAAGTTATATAATTAAAAGGGTAATTACATAACTTATTCTAATTACTAGTTAAAATTGTGTTTAAGTTTTTTGGGGGGAAAAACCTTTTAGAAGAAACTTTCGGCCGCCGTTAGAAGGCGTGTGCCTTTTGCTTCTTCAAACAACACACAATAAAAAAAACACACTCTCCATCTAGCTCTCTCTCTCTCATATGCAAGATCCTCAAGATCTTTTCTCCTTCTCCAATGTTGAAGAAATAGAAGCTGAAAATCGTGTTAGCAGCTCTAAGATATAGAAGCTGAAAATCGTTTTCAGCAGCTTTCTTTGTGCGATTTTGGTGTCAAAACCTAGCAAGATAGGTGCTTGCTTGATGCTTGTGGGTATGGATGCTTGAGGACACCTCTCCTTGCTGTTTTGGTCATTCAAGAACCTCACCTTCTTCATCAAAATTCGTTTTTCAGCAGCTTACAAAAGGTAGTTTGTATGTCCTATTTCGGTATGGATGCTTGAGGACACCTCTCCTTGTTATTAATGATCCTATGTTCTTGGGTTTGTTGTTGTTATAATATGAACCTTATTTTGAGATTACAAATGAACATACTAAGGTTTTATTCCGCTGTGTTTCGATATTTTAAATGGTTAAAGTAGTTTGACTAAGGTCCAACAAACCCAACATTGGCATCTAGAGCCGGATATATGGAGGACTGGTTTCTTTTGTTCTTGTAAAATTGGTTTTATGGGGCTTTAACAACCTTATAGGGGCTGTTTGGTGGTGATGATTATAAATCCCCAACCTTTGAAGGTTATATCTAACATGCTTGTGATTAAACCTTGAAAGAAAGATATCAAGTGGTTGATTATGTTTTTTGTTTGGAGAAAAGACCCTAAATTCATGGTTTATGTTGGCTGAAAATTTAGGGTCATATGGGGGTTTATTTGTTTCTTGAATGTTGTATATGATTATTCATATTGGTGCATAACCTAGCCTTGACTATGTGTTGATTTGGTTTTATATGGATGTTTGTTTTGGTTGATTTCATTCATAATGGGTTGTAATATTATTCTTTTGTGTTTTGTATTTGGATGTAATTTATTTATTCATTCAATGGCAATGTAATAGATACATTAAGTGTTTTTTCTTTATTAGAAAATTTGTATTAGGATATAAATTTTATAAAAGAAGATGCACAAGATGGAAGCACAAAAGGATGACACAAGAGAAGGACTTGAAGCATTTGGATGCAAGTTCAACTGGGGGTCTTTCGAGATCACATCTTTGTGTTATGTTCAACCCTTAGGAAAGACCAAATGACAACACTTGTGATGGCAAACAAGTCTTGTCAACATAGTAGCTATCGTTATGCACATGTGCTTGTTTGATATATGCTTGTTTGATTATTCAGTTTATGTTGATTGTTTGATGTATGCATATGCTTAACAATCTAAATAAATTATCACAACAAGCTGAATTTTTTGGTTCCTAATCATTAAGTGACTAATAAAAGGTTAAAAGGATTAATGATTTCAAAATAAAAGAGGTTTTATTAAAAGAGAACCATAGGGTACCATGTATTTGAAAGCATGCGAATACAAGGTACATAGAGTTTTCATAACTAGAATTAATAGAAACTTAAATCCCTTTGGAAACAAGTTGAACACCATCCTTTTACACGACACTGAATCACTTGAGAACTACTTGTGGGATAAAGGTCACCTAACCACTTTTAGGCAACTTGTGTGTTTGAGGTGGGCTTAACATACTTGTGGGATAAAGGTCACCTAACCACTTGTATGTGTAAACTCACACGTGTGTGTAAGTAGGACGACTTGAATTGGAAACCATGGCGCATAGACAATGGTGTTGATGGGATTTTACATGCCGACTAAACATAAGATGTTTAACCGATCCGATAAAGCTAGAAGTTGCAATAGGTTGCAATTGTCAAATGTTGACTACCTTGTTGATTTAAATAATGGGATAAAGGTCACCTAACTCATTTAAATGTAACGTTGGATTCTAGATTTTAATTATTAATTTTCTATGAGACGTGTAAAGGGTATTAATAATTAAAATGCAATATTTTCAGTAATACTAAATGAACTTTGTAATTTTGTAGAAATGGCGGCAAACAATAATGCTACCACCCCGACGGCCCTACCCTATCACTGAGAACAATCTTAGAAAGGGATCGACTTAACCATAATAATTTATGGACTCGTATCAAACTTGAGAATTGTTCTCAAGCAAGAGAAAAGGGCCTATGTCCTTGACGATCCTATTCCTAACCAACCCGACCCTGAGGATGTTGAACCCTATAATGATTGGCTTCAATACACTGTGGATTCCATGCAGGTTTCTTGCCTCATGTTGGGAACTATGATTCCCGAACTCCAAAAGGACTTGGAGCATCTTGGGGCATATGACATAATTACCTAGTTGAAGGAAATGTTCCTTCAACAAGCTAGGGTAGAGCGCTTTCGAAACGGTTCGAGCGCTTCATGCGTGTCATATGGAAGAAACCCAATCGGTATCATCTTATGTTCTTAAGATGAAAAGCCACGTTGATTGCCTCGAGCGGCTTAATTGTCCCGTCTCAAAAGAGGTAGCCACGGATTTGATCCTTAATGGCCTAACTAAAAGGTTTGAGACATTCATAATGAATTACAATATGAACAGATGGGACAAGAGCATTGGTGAGCTTCATGCAATGCTCAAAGCAGCCGAGGCAGGGATGGGTAGAAAGGTTCTACCTGTTCTCTCGATCAATAAGGAAGGCAATAAGAAAAGGCCATTCTCCATCTCAAGGCAAATGTTTCAAAGGAAAGGGTACATCAAAGGAAAAGGGAAAGGAAAGGCTAAAGTGGAACCTCCAAACCTAAGCTTAATAAGCCTAAGGTAACGGAGAACGATCCATGCTTTGAGTGTGGAGAGATAGGACATTGGAAAAGGAATTTCCAACCTATCTCAAAGAGTTGAGAAACAAGAGGGATGCTCGGCAAACCTCAGGTACAACTTTCATAATTCACATTGGTTGAAATGTTATTTCTTCAAACACATGGGTATTGGATACCGGATGTGGAATTCATATTTGCAATTTGTTGTAGGGTTTCAAAAGATAAGCATTCAAGAAGGGAACACAAGTCTCTGCACGTGCAACGGAGCAAAAGTTGATGTCGAAGCCCAAGGAGACAATATTTTGAAACTTTCAAATGGTTTGGAAGTTGTTCTTATGAACATAATTTTGATTTCCCTTTTAAAACAATGTGGTTATGAATTAAAGTTTGTTAACAATGGTATTTATATTTGTATGGATGATGTATCTTATTTCAAGGTTATGCCTTTTAATGAATCTATGAATTGGTTCATAATGATTCATCCTATAATAGCTCATTATACCAAACAAGCACCAGAAACTTAAAATGGGTTTAAGTGATTCTTATCCTTGGCATTGTCATCTTGGTCACACAAACAAGAATCAGATTCAAACACCTCAAAAGAATGGTCTTTTGAAAAACAAATGAAAATGTTTCATCGACAAGTGTGAATCATGTTTACAAGATACATGACCAAGTCACCCTTTAGTGGCACTAACGAGAGGGCGAAAGACTTATGGGAATCATACATTCGGATGTATGTGGCCCTTTTAAGCAATGACTAGAAATGGTGAAAGATACTTCATTACCTTTACCGACGATTATAGTCGCTATGGTTATGTGTACATGATGACACAAAAACATGAAGCTTTTGAAATGTTCAAAACCTTTAAGAATGAAGTAGAAAATCAACTCAATAATACTATCAAAGTTCTTCGTTCAGATAGAGGAGGTGAATACCTCAGTGATGCCTTTTAGTACCATCTAAGAAGTTGTGGGATCGTCTCACAACTTACTCCACCTGGAACACCAACAACAATGGTGTGTCTGAAAGGAGAAATCGAACCCTATTGGATATGGTTCAATCTATGATGGCTATAAGCTCACTACCTCTATCATTTTGGGGTTTCACAATGCTCTCCGAGGCTCGTATTTCAATATGGCCCTGACTAACATAGTCGATCCACTAAGTGTATATTTGTTGGATATCCCAAAGACTGTATAGGATACTACATCTTTGATCCAACACAGCAAGAGTATTTATTGCTCGAAAGGCTGAATTCTTGGAAACTAAATTCCTTATGGAAGGAATAACATAGAAATAGTGGAATTTGATGAGGATCAAAATCCACAAGCCGATACATGATTGGTTTACACTAGCAATCAACAAGAGGTTGTTGATGATGATCAAGAGGTTGATCAATACACATAAAACATTGGCATATCTAGTAGAGTTAGCATTCCACCTAAAAGATATGGATTTTTCATGAATGGATGCTATGTGGTTGACTCTGATGAGCCAACCACATACCATGAAGCACTGTCCAATTTGGATTGTGACAAATGGCTGGATGCCATGAACGTTGAGATGCAATCCATGTATGACAATCAAGTTTGGCAATTGGTTGACCCTCCACTTAACTCCAAACTGTTGGATGCAAGTGGGTTTCAAGAAGAAATTGATATACATGGAAACTTGGATACTTACAAAGCAAGACTTATAGCAAAAGGTTTCACTCAAAATCAAGGGGTTGATTATGATGAAATTTTTTGTCTATGGCAATGCTAAAGTCAATTAGGATATTATTTGCCATAGCTGCATATTATGACTATGAGATTTGGCAAATGGATGTCAAAACCGCTTGTCTTAATGGACATCTCGAAGAGACTATCCATATGGTTTAGCCAGATGGTTTTGTCGATCCACAACATCCTAAAAGTATGCAAGTTAAAGAGGTCAATCTATGGATTGAATCTAGCATCAAGAAGTTGAAATCAACGTTTTGATGAAGAGATCAAGAAATTTGGTTTCATCAAGAACGCTGACGAGGCTTGTGTATATAAGAAGGCTAGTGGGAGCATAATAACATTCTTAGCATTGTATATTGATGACATACTACTTTTGGAAATGATATTCCAACAATGGAAGGTGTTAAACCGGCTTGGAAGTTGTTTTTCCATAAAAATCTCAGTGAAGCCGCCTATTTTGGGAACAAAGATCTATAGGGATAGATTGAAGCAGTTGATAGGTTAAACCAAAGTGCATATATTGATAAAGTCTTAAAAGGGTGAAGACGGAAAACTCTGAGAAAGGTATGGTACCTATTCAAAGAGGGACAATATAGAGTACATCCATTGTCCAAGCTCAAAGGATGAGCAATATCGAATAAAGGACATCCCATATGCATCAGCTATAGGATCCATCATGTATCGATGATATGCACTAGACTGACAAGTCCTGCGCGTTAAGCATGACAAGCAGGTATTAGCAGAATCCAGGTAATAGCCATTGGATGGTATTAAACGTACATTGAAATATCTTAGTAGGACTAAGGAAATGTTTCTAATATATGGATCTGATGAGAGGAACTCGTTGTAAAGGGTTACACGGATGCGAGTTTCCAAACCGTTCGAGATGATTCTCAATCGCAATCGGGGTATGCCTTCATTATGAATGGAGTAGCATTGTCCACTACAAAATTCGAATACATAGCCGCATCATTAGCAGCTCGGGAAGCTGCATGGAAAAGAAATTTATCGCCTACCTAGGGTGGTCTCTACCATTCAAGACCCCTAGAAATCCTTTTGTGATAACGAGGGTACGATTGCATAAAATAGGTACCCTGTGCACTTCAAAAGTCTAGGCACATTGAGTGGAAATTCAACTACATAAGGGATGAGGTTGAAAAGGGAAAAATATGTATTCGTAAAGTTCACACCGATCAATACATTCGGATCCACTCACGAAGCTCCTTGAAAGGGCAAAGCATGAAAGTCATACTTGTGCCTTAGGACTTCGATATTCTAGTGACTGGAATTCATATGTTTAGTATTAAAGTTTGAAACAATGTAATATTTAACTCTTTATATACTTGTGATATTTTGAGTTATATTCATTTTAGCATGTATACATCCATGAATATGTTTATTATTCTAAATATCCGTAGTCGGTCATGTTTGTGGGAACAAATATGAACGTAAGACTATTATGAACATGGATTGGTGGATATTCATAAGGAATAAATATAGAGCAATTGGTTGCAGCCAAGGTTCATAGATATTTTTGGGATAAAATATTGGACTGACCCGCATCTCAATTTTACTACATGGAATCTTCTAGATTGATCATAAGTAAATTTGAGTAAAGGCGAATATCATTTGGTATCCTCCGACCTGAGATACGTATTAGGTTTTGATATTCATCAAATGTTATATCTTGAGCTAGTCCTTCACTACTCTGAAATATGGGTAGTACATAAGGCGATATTCAGGTGTGACACGAGGTGATTGTGAAAAAAGTATGTAGTCAAGATGGAATTTGTTCCTCTTATTCGTTGAGAGCAAGATGTCTAAGGCCTGAATAAGTTAAATCAACAAGGAATGATCGTTCTATGTCCTTGGATTTAACATGACATTTGAAACAAAAGGATAAATGATTGATTCAACTAAATCATTTCAAGTTGGATACTTGAAGGGGATGATGTTATTAATTGGCTATAAGTCATGCGTATTAAGGGTAGTAAACCGTTGTTAGGCGGTATTTATTGCTTGCATCAATCTTCTATGAATCTTGTGCAAGTGGGAGATTGTTGGATTCTTTATGGCCAACACACATAGAACATTGATGTGGTTAGTAGGTTATGATCCAAGTCGGGTCATACCCAATAACAAGCTTAGCAAACACCAAATAATATTTAATTGATGATATGATCATGCAATTAAATAAATACATCAATTTAGAAAATGGGTTTTCTAAATAAGTTGCATATGAGATTGAACAACTTATATAGTTATTGTTCATAGATATGTTGTAATGTTTTTTAAGTTAGTTAAATAACATTAAAAATAGTAGTGTGTGTATAAGTATATAATTAAAAGGGTAATTACATAACTATTCTAATTCTAGTTAAAATTGTGTTAATTTTTGGGGGGAAAACCCTTTAGAAGAAACTTTCGGCCGCCCTTAGAAGGGGTGCCTTTTGCTTCTTCAAACAACACACAATCAAAAAAACACACACTCTCCATCTAGCTCTCTCTCCCTCAATGCAAGATCCTCAAGAACTTTTCTCATTCTCCAATGTGGAAGAAATACAAGCTTAAAATTGTTTCAGCAGCTCTAAGATATTGAAGAAATACAAGCTGAAAATCGTTTTAGCAGCTCTAAGATTTGAAGAAATACAAGCTGAAAATCATTTCAGCAGCTTTCTTTGTGCGATTTGGTGTCAAAACCTAGCAAGATAGGTGCTTTCTTGATGCTTGTGGGTATGGATGCTTGAGGACACCTCTCCTTGGTGTTTTGGTCATTCAAGAACCTCACCTTCTTTATCAAAATTCATTTTTCAGCAGCTTACAAAAGGTAGTTTGTATGTCCTATTTGGTTTTTGTTTGTTGTTGGTAGATAGTTCAAACACATATAAATGATCCTATGTTCTTGGGTTTGTTGTTGTTATGATATGAACCTTATTTTCAGATTACAAATGAACATACTAAGGTTTTATTCCACTGCGTTTTGATAGTTTAATGGTTAAACTAGTTTGACTAAGGTCCAACAAACCCAACACGAAGCATGTCTTCCAGTGTTTGAATAGTCCTTTCTGCCTGACCATCAGTTTGGGGATGATAATCCGTGCTAATATGTAACCTCGTCCCCATAGCATCGTGGAATTTCTTCCAGAATTTAGAGGTAAACCGGGTGCCATGATTAGACACAATGGACACGGCACACCATGACGAGTTACAATCTCCTTGATGAACAGGTCCACCAATCTCTCGGATGAATATGTCTCACGGATCGGTAGGAAGTGAGCACTCTTCGTCAAATGGTGAACAATCATCTATATGGCATCGTACCCCTTCGGAGTACGTGGCAGCTTCGTAATGAAATCCATGGTGATGTGCTCCCACTTCCATTTCGGTATATCTAAAGGTTGGATCTTCCCGTACGGCTTTTGATGTTCAACCTTCACTTGCAAACAAGTAAGGCACTTACTCACATACTCCACCACGTCACGCTTCATACCCGACCACGAATAATCCTTCTTCATATCTTGATACATCTTCGTGGCACCAGGATGAATGGAGTATCGAGTCTTGTGAGTCTCATCCAAAATCCTCACACGTAGATCCCCGAAACAAGGAACCCACACTCGTCAAAATCAGGTTTTAACACCGAGTATGTTTTCACCCAATTCCCCAACCAGACCTTTCATTCTTTCAGAGTTTAGATGATCTTCTTTGAGTGCCTCATCTTGAAACTCTTTGACTTGCTCTATTACATGAGAGGTCATAATCAGTTGATATGCTTTCACCCGAATTGGCTCGGGCCTCTCCTTTCGGCTAAGAGCATCAGCCACCACGTTGGTCTTGCCCGGATGGTAATGGATCTCACAATCGTAATCCTCTATAAGCTCCAACCATAGCCTCTGCCTCATGTTTAAATCCTTCTGCTCGAAGAAGTACTTCAAGCTCTTATGGTCAGTGAAAATGGTGCACTTCGTCCCGTACAGATAGTGCTCCAAATCATTAGTGCAAAGACCATGGCTGCTAAGTCCAAGTCATGAGTAGGGTAGATGACCTCATGAACTTTGTTAGCATCTTGTACTTAAACGAAATACAAACTGATTAACGTGTAAACCGAACCAAATAGTGTGGAATCCTATTCGATTGGCGATCCAATCAGTGAGAACGCACGTAGAAACAATAATGTATTGAATCTAACGTTAAGAATCCATTAGGATTGATCTGCAGCGTTCTATGAACTTGGAGAACGAAATTGGAGGCTTCTGGACAGCTAGGGTACGTCTGGAGTCGAATAGGAATCAATGCTTTCATTTTTCCATGAATTAGGTGGTATTTATAGGTTAGGGTTGCTCATTCGGGCGACTGAACCATTTTCATGGTTCATTCGTGCGATTGAGCCATGCATTTGATCCATTCGCACGGCTGAGTGTTCAGTCGTGCGACTGTGTCAGTTGCATGAACTTGTTCAGGCGTATGGACTATTTAGGCGCATGGACACTCAGTCGCATGGCCATTCGGACGCATGACCACTGTTGGGGCGCATGGTCCAGTCGGACGCATGAGAACTTCACTTCACCAAGTTTGAGTGTATAAATATTATAACATTATGCATAACACTTCAAACAATCAAAATCTATATAATTACGTCAATATGCGTTAATCAACTCATTAATGAAATATTAAACATTATAAACACAACCAACCATTCTGTATTTCATTAAGTACCCAATAGTTACATAAGTGTAAGACATATTACATTCAGATCAGGATCTAGGTACATATATGTATCAACAAACTCCCCCGTGGACCTAGATCTATCTAATGTCTTACCTTTTACATCACCTCTTCATACTTCTTGTACATTTCATCTCTTGTGACTCCTTCATGTATCTCGAATGCAAAGCAGAGTCTTATGACATTTGGGAATTGGAGGGCTTGTACAATATCTTGCGGGTCATAGAATAGTGGCCACTTGTATAATTTGTAGACATCATTATTAGACAAGTTAGTGAGCCACATTGGGTCAAACACCCTGATGGTATCCATTTGTCTCTCTTTATTTAGAACTATGACCGCCTCCCCGGTTCTCCAATCATAGTACCACCACTTAAAGTGTGGAGTGAAATCCTATGGCATTTCCCTTAGAGGGATTCTAGACATTGTTCTTGGGGGACTCCACTTCAGCACTATCTTGGGCTTACCAGTGATGGAGTCAACTTCAGATTGTCTAATATACCTCATAGGTTGTTGAGGTTTGAAGTTGACCCACTTGGTGTGGTACTCTTTCTTTAGGGCAGCCTTAGACCACCCTGGCATCTTCCCTAGGTCAGCATATAATAACTTCAATTTTGCCAGCTGGTTGAGCTCAAAACAAAGTAGAGTCTTTAGATCATGTGGAAATCTAAAGTACTCTATGCCCTTTTCTGTCTTTATTGCATAAACATTTAGATCCTCGAAATGTGCCCACGCAATAATCCTGCCTGACACCTTATGATGTTTCTTCACTCTGTAGAGTTTAGTGTAGACATTCTGTTTAGGAGCTGCGCGTTGGGCTTGGATTTCTTCGAAACAAGCAGCCCATTCTGCCTTTCTGATATCAACATTGTCGTTTGAGGCTTGGGCTTTTCCTTCAATCTTCTCAGACTCCTGCTCCATCTGATCCAATACCTCAAATGTATCACTGACTAGGGATTCACCCAGATTGGGGACCATATTTCCCTCGTTGTCAGCGTACTGAGGATAGTGCTCTGCTGTGATGTCTTCTATCTCTATCTCATCAATGTCATTTAGCTCTTCTTCACTGGTAGACTCAAAAGTTGGAGCATCCTTATTGATCCCATCTGGGTTAGCTTAAACATTTCAGCCAGTGGCTCATTTGAAAGATCATGAATTATTTCCCCTTCTTCAGGGGTATAACTCACAGATCTCCTGATGATCCCTTGCAGATCAAGAATCATAGTCAATTGAGTCTTGATCTGTTGAAGGGGAGCAACATCAAATTCGTCCATTTGAACATTGGATCTGCTTGTTGTAAACATGTAACACATCAAACATTAGTTAATAATCAAGGCAGAATACATTAATCTTAATATAAACATCAAATACATCAATTTAATACACGATTCAAGTACAAAAGCTATCAAATACTTAATCATCTAATCATTACTTTTATCTTGAATCGCTGGATCATCACTTGGTGAGAGAGAAGAGGAAGCTCGTTGGTCTTGATTTCTCTTTGATCTTCTTTCTTGACCCTAAGATGAGGCAGATGCAACTGCATCTCCTCCTTCATCATCATCATCCTCCTGCCTGTCCTCTGTCTTTTCTTTCTATTCCCTTCATCATCATCACTCTCTTCATCTTCATCCTCATCATCATCCTCACCCTCATCACCATCTCCTTCCTTTATCTTCAGAGGTTCAACTTTAGTTCCTTTGAGCTTGAGCATGATAGACTTTTTAGCATCCTCCAACTCCTCAATCTTCTTCGCTGATATGACTCTATGCTCTTGGATTTGGGCAAGCTCTTCGCTCTGAGCAGCCATTTGCTGTACCTGTTGCTCAATCAGTTGAGCCTGCTGAGAGATCTGCTGGGACTGTGCAGCTGTGAGATCTACTAGCTGACGAATCTGCGCAGTCTTCTCGTCATTGGCTTCTAACAGACGCATCACCATACAGTTCAGTGATGATAGTTGTTCCTCTACCCTAATGGGAGGTAGAGGTACTCCATATAGGTGGGTGGGATGTGATGATGGCCCGGCTTGGTGGCTAGTGGTAGTAGTGGTGGCAGTGGTAAGATGGGGTTAGGTCTAGATGATAGTGGTGGTGATGTAGGTGTGAATGATATGGTGGTGGATGGGATATATGTAGTGGTTGGTAGTGTGGTGACAGTGGTAGGGGGTGTCGGAATGGTAGTGGTTGCTGGGGAGGTGGCCGTGGTGGTGGCTGTGGCTATAGAGGTGGTTATGGTGTGGCTGAGGTGGTGATGTAGGTGTGTCTGCACTTCTTTTTCTTCATGTCATGGGGCTGAGCCGTCCTTTTCTTCCTTGATTCTGTCGAGGAGGATGCTCCCCCTAGAACACGGCTGGACGGTTCTAGAGCATAGGTCGGGTCAACAGCAGTCTCTCCCGATCCGTTGGGGTGTTCACCAACCGCCCGAAGTCCATGTTCTGTGGGAACGACTTTGCTTCCCACAGTCCTAGTCAGTGGCTCCTCATCTCATTCCTCATCATCCTCACCAGGTATAAAATCCTGGTGAAACCCAACCAACTTTGCTATATCTCCAGTGGGTGCAGATACCGGAGGTGTACTATCAGTCGTTGTGCCCCTCGGTGGAATGGGTATGGTATCTCTAGCATCCCCGCTGTCATCATCATCAGAGTCATTGGAGGGTAGAGCAATATGCTCAACATCAGAATCACTATCATCATGGTGCCACTTCCTCTGAGCTGGCACCACATAGTCCTCAGGGCCAGATGCCCGAACAGTCTCCTGACAGAGGGTTTCACCTGCTTCCCCCTGTACACCTTCATCCAGCCTAACGTGGTATCATCCATCACCTCAAGCACTACTGCATCTTCCTTCTCCTTCGGCAGGGAAGGGAGCTTTTGGTCTATAATCATCTGCATGAATCGGGGGTACATGCTGAAGCTCTCCTTCCCTTTCCCCTCAATGTTCTCCACTATGTAGGAGAAAATCATCCTGGAGAAGCTCAACGGATGGTTTAGCACCAACGCTACATAGGCGGTCTGGATCAGATCTGACAACTCATCAAATCCTTCCTTCCTGGATGCTATGCACTTTAGCAGTACGTGAGCAAGGTACTTGAGCTGGGGACACATGTTGCTCTTGTTGAGCACCCCTGCATTGAGGGTGTAGTCTAGTAGGACGATCAGCATCTTCCCCTAACTATAGCACAATCCTGAGATCTTCCTCTGTGATCTCACTCGCCTCTCCAAAGATAGTACTCCTGATACAGTGAGGCTTAGAAGATCGGTCAACTATTACACTTTCCCAGAAGGCCTGTTGTATAGAACGATATGGAGTGCATGGAGCAGATATAGCATGTGTAATTCTCGATCTCCATAGAAAGGTGATAATACCAGAAAAGTCTGAAGCATTTCTGGATGCCATATCTAGATGAGCACATATGTTGTGCTTCGTACTCATTGTCCATTGACTTGCCATCTGTTACACAATGAAAGTAAACATTGGTATCCATTGTCTAAGAATGTCTTGAATCATTTGGACTTGAAAACCTTCTTTTCTGTCATGCGAATGAGGTTGTGCGACTGAGATCAAGTCGTGTGAATTAGCATTGCGACTCAATCCCAGTCGTGCGAATTAACCCAGATGTACGCCTGAGTGTGCTACTAGACTCATGCGTATGTAAACTCATGCGGTTACACCAGTCGTGCGACTGAACTCATACGCATGGTTCAGTAGTGCGGTTTAGTTAGTCGCACACATCATTCGTGCGACTCAGGTTCATCAACCTATCCATTCGCATGTTGTTCTGACTGTTCAATTCAAATTCAAATTTTCACCAATTTTGAGTTTTAGACTTCATGCTCTGGTTCATTAGACTCTCAATCCATTAGTTTAACACCTAACATCTTTAATTTCATCTGTTTATGTCGTTTAGTTAGGTTATTTGAACACAATTGTTACGGTTTTTCTAGGGAGTCCGATTGTCCAAATTCTGTAGCAATTTGAGTGATATAAAATGGTATTGCATCGCAAAGTACCTGTTAAGTCAGTGCAAATGGTCAGTACTCGAGAATCAAGAGTTTATGGTGATCAAACAAAATTTGGGCAGCGTAGCGTTAGTCGTGCGAATTAGGGCAAATGTGGGAGTGGTGAGTCTTTGCGACCGATCCTCCTCTATTTATACTTTATCTAAATTCAATCGTACAACTCGGCTAATATGCACATTTCATTCGGGCGAATGTGCCCCAGTCGTGCGATTGGTTCAGTTGGCCCCCTTCAGTCGTCCGACTGGAGTTCAGTCATGCGACTTACTCATTCGTTCGCTTTTAAACATCCGACTGGGTCATTCGTATGGGCCATTCGGTTGAATGATCCATACTCATGGTCCATTCGTGCGAATGGGTCATACTTATGAAATTTTCTACATTTCTTCCCATTTCCCATTTAAACCCCTTTTAAGCTTTAGAATCAACATTATACACATTTGATCATCTCAGACATGATCCTTTTATCTTGAAAGACTTTTGATCACCTCAGACGTGATCATTTTAAACACTTTGTCACCTCAGACGTGACCATTTATCTTTTGAAACCACATGTGGTCATCTCAGACATGACCTTTTTTAGGTGAATTAATCCCTTGCTGAATTCCATGATGTAGTCCGACAACAAATAAACTGAAATGACTAAATAAATAGAAAACTAAACTAAAGTACAAAAATTTAACTTGTTTTTAACTTTTTGTGAGAGGTAAATCCTAATATAGAAATCTACTAGATTCGTTTCTGGAATCGGCAGCTTCTATTTAGTTTGACCATACCTGGACCAAATAAATTTTGGAATCATACAGGCAAGTCAAATCATTTGGGACTTGTTATCAAAACCATTTGGTGCTCACTTCTCAGTTTTCATCCAGAGTCGTTAGCAAATTTAGGAAATCATACTGGTACTATTAGATTCCCACATTGAGACTTTCAGGAATTTGTATCCATGATGATTGTCAGTATATTTGTCCTCTTAAATCCATACACAGACTTTTGACACACATTGGTGATAGTTTAAGGTTTATTATTTCAACCAATATTTGTGGATCCCACGCTTATATGACAATCAACATTCCTCAGGAGCTTTTGAGCAGTCTACGGGTATTTTGACAAGAAGAGACTATTCTTAGAGCTTTCAAAGAGAAGTCAATCCTCAGGTCAGTGCAATCGCACAGCAGAGAGGCTGCAAACAACAATGAATTCTAGAATATCTAGGTTATGCTTATCCTCAGGTCAGTGCCATCGCACAGCAGAGAGGCACAGAACCTATCTTCTTGTTAGAACATCATTAATTCCTTTAGCACATAATGCACCAAAAACTTAAGTTATTAGCTTGATAGGATTTGCCTTTTATTTTTTCATGCTTTGCTCTATTTATGGTCATCCGCACACATTTGTAGCGTTTACATGCTCGTTACCCCTTATTGGAATATTGTTGATTGTGTTAACCAGTGATAAGATGGAAGCCCACAGTCAATTGAACAACTTAATTTGATTTTGAGATCACTAGTCAAGTCTAATCATCTATTGTGTTGAATCTACCGACATATCATCTGTGGTCTAGCAACCTCTAGGTCTACTTTCATTCTGTTACTTTAGTAGATACCAGTTTTTCTATCATATTTCCTTTTATATTGCTCAATCTACACAGACTTAGACTTTGAATTTTGCATCTTTTCTAAATTAAATATTAAAGTCCCTCTTGATTTGTTCCTGTGTACTATCATTTTCCAAAGTATTTGAATCGGTATCACGGATACGATCTACCTTCTGTCAGCTAGCCTCTCCTTCTCCTTCTCCTTTTTTTAATATTACTGTCTGACCTATTATTCCCTTAAAATTCTAAAATCATAACCGATTTA